>CAUYLG010041266.1:0-16604 GCA_963573385.1 Cacajao melanocephalus | reverse complement strand
TACACCAAGGTTTCTGAAGACAATGGCTTCTCCACCCAAGCAGGTTGTATATAAATTCCAAATAGAACCTGGCATCACCCTGAAGGAATTCTAACTTCACACTGTTGGGGAAATTTACCAAGATGGCTTCAGAGTAGACTAACTTTACCCAGCACATTTAAAAAAAAAAAAAAACATTTATTCAGCGTCACGGTCAGACTATTACATTTAGTAGTCAACAGCATGGGTGCAAAAAAAAAAAAGTCTACATTAAAACCCTGTGTTGGAATGCTTTACACTTTCCACAGAACAGAAACTAAAATAACCTGTTATACAATTAGTCACAAATACAATTCTCAAGTTTTTTGCCCATACACGAGTATTTGTCTAAATCTTCTTTGCAGCAGCTAGGCCCTGCCGCCACTGTGCTTGGCTGAGTTCACAAATCTGCTGTAACCTGTAGCTTCCCTGTCACTTTTCTGGCTCTCCTCTCCTGCTAAGCTTTGTTTGCTAATTAAAATCTTCTGCCACTGCCATAGCTACTGCTGCTACTGGAACCGCCATAGCCACCTTGGTTTTGTGGTTTGGCAAAGTATTGGCTGCCACCACCATAGGGGCCAGAGCTTCTGCCTCCAAAGTTTCTTCCCTTCATGCGTCCAAAATTTGAAGACTGATTGTTATAATTGCCAAAATCATTGCAGCTTCCACAACCTCCAAAATGGCTTCCATCATTACCAAATCCATTATAGCCATCCCCACTGCCACCATATCTGCCACCACCACAGCTGCCACCAAAGCCACCACAACCACTGAAGTTTCCTCCATGACCAAAGTTGTCATTCCCACCAAAACCACCTCCACGACTACCACCAAAGTTTCCAGAACCACTTTGACCTCTTTGGCTGGATGAAGCACTCGCCATCTCTTGCTCTGACAGGGCTTCCCTAACTTCACAGCCGTGGCCATTCACAGAATTGTGTTTCTGAATGACAATCTTATCCACAGAATCATGGTTGTCAAAGGCTACAAAGGCAAAGCCCCTTTTCTTGCCAATGCCTCAGTCAGTCGTGATTTCAATCACTTCAATTTTTCCATACTCTTCAAAATAATCTCTTAGGTGATGTTCTTCAGTGTCTTCTTTAATGCCACCAACAAATATTTTTTTCACAGTTAAGTGGGCACCTCGTCTTTGAGAATCTTCTCTTGAGACAGCTCTCTTTGGTTCCGCAACTCTTCCATCCACTTTGTGTGGCCTTGCATTCATGGCTGCATCCACCTCCTCCACAGTGGCATAAGTGACAAACCCAAAGCCCCTGGAGCACTTGGTGTTTGGCTCTCTCATTCCCACATAGTCCATGAGCATTCCCCATTGCTCAAAATGGCTCCTTAGGCTCTCATCGGTTGTTTCAAAGCTCAACCCTCCAATGAAGAGCTTCCTCAGCTGTTCGGGCTCTTTAGGAGACTCTGACTTAGACGTGATCTCAGGGAGAAAAGAGACTTTAACGATGCTTCTTCGGCAGCGTCCACAGGCAGAAAGGAGCAAACTGATGAATGTATCTCCAAAGTGCCTTCTTTACTCTGAGTTGGTAACCCGTGACCGTCCTGTAAACATCCAACGAAGCTCAGAGTCTGGCACCTCACTTAAGGTTTATAACTTAAAATCAAAGGAGGGTAGAGCTGGAAGGGAGTTTAAAGATAAAATAACCCAATCTCCTTATCGGAGAAGTGAAAAGTACCCTGTCCAAAGAGCAACCTCCAGGTCTCCCAGCACCCCTGAGCAGGGATTTTCCCAGCTTCTGCGTGCATCCCTGGTTAAGCCTGACACTTGTTCATCAGTCCAGAAGCAACAAGATCACCAAAGTATCCATGACTAGGTAGTTTTTTTCAGATTTTATTGTTTAAAATAATAAAAGGCTAATGGGATATGTAGACTAACTACAGGCTTCTCACATCTGCACATTGTTTCAGTGTGAAGAACAAGGAGCATTGGCTTCAGAGCTAGATAAACCAAGAATAATTCTTGGCTCTACCACCTAGTCATTTGGAGTACCAACTTCCTCCCCCATAAAATTCCTGGCAGAATTACTGTAAGGATATTATATATACATATATACACATGCATGTGTACATGTATACATGTGTACATACATGTATACATACACATCCATGTATGTATGTTGTATGTAGTTGTAAGGTTATATGTATGTATAATACATACATATATTGAGGTTATTTCTTAACATTAACATTCAGTAGACTGATACATATATACATATACATGTATAATGCACATACATATACGTATATACATATATGTATATAAATATACACATATATACGTGTGTATATGTATTATACAAACATATATAAAATACATATATATACACATCTATAAAATAACCTTACAACACTATATATACAACATATCTACATAGATATGTATGTATACATGTATGTGTATATATACATATATATACATATGCATATACAAGTATGTGTATATGTATATAACATGTATATATACACACATATACACATGTTAGTATATGTATATAGCATGTATATATATACACACATATACGTTATATACATATACACCTATATAATACATGTGCATATACACATACATACATACATACATGTGTGTATGTGCATGTATGTGTATTATATGTATATCATATATGTATATATGTGTATATTATGTATGTATTCTGCTTCCACAAGCTGACAATGTGAGTTAGTTTTAAAATTGGGATATTCAGAAATGTATGTTTGGAACTGAATACGGGTAAATGAAATATGTATACCTGATGAACACTATTAGTTTATAAATTGATAAAGTACTAGAGAGCAGACTCAGGAATAAAACTATGGCTTTAGTATGAACGGTGGCTAAACCTTGCCTTTCAGGGACTCAAAGCTCTTTGGAAACCAATCTCTTACCTTCCCCACAACTCCTCATTCACAATGAAAATAACAACATACCAAACAACAAATACCAAACTTTTATTTTAAAACTGTACAAAAGCAAACAAAAAATTCCACTAGTCACTGTGACAGTCAATCTTATATATCAATGTGACTGGGACACAAGATGCCCAGCTATTTGGTCAAACATTATTCTGAGTGTTCCTGTGAGGGTGTTTCTCAATGACATTAACATTCAAATCAGTAGACTGAGTAACGCAGACTGTTCTCCCAAATGTGGGCCAAGGGTCGTTGAATCCACTGAAGGCCTGAATAGAGCAAAAGAGCTAACTCTGCCCTGACTAAGAGAATTCTTCCCTCCTGATAGCCTTTGGACAAGGTCATCAGCTTTTTCCCTGCCTTCAGACTTGAATTGAAACATGAGCTCTTCCTTGATGTCAAGCCTGCTGCCATCAGACTGGAACTAAACCATCAGCTGTCATGGGACTCCAGCTTGCTGACTTACCCTGCAGATCTTGGTGTTTAACAGCTTCCATAATCACGTGAGCCAATTTCATATAATAACCACCATCTCCCTGCCCTTTCTGTTTATCTGGAAAACTTTGACTAATACAGGAATGAACAGAGAACTTCTGACAAACAGAAAGATACAGTTTCTGTTGCATAGAACTGTGTATTCATCTGCAAACTGATAACCAATATCTCCACGATTAGGCCAGATCACGTATGTGGTGTGACTTGAAAGTGACTAGGCTTCCACAATACACACCCAAAAATCAAGGTCATTATTTCATCCTCACACCTAGTCTACCAACTTCTTATTTGAAATCAATACTCTCCAACCTAAGAGGCTGTTTGATATACAAATAGTCAAGTATTCCAGTACAATGGTCTTGTGGGGAAGTTGGTGGTTAAAATTGCCACTTTTTCTAGCTGGGCCTCTCTGAATCTCAGAAAGGGCTGGCACAACAGATTGACTCATAAGACAGTCACAACAGACTGAGCCTCTGAAGGGCTGGGCCAAGGTCAGAGGGCAATACACAGCTGAGCTCTCTGCAGCTGTGCTTCCGAGCTCCCTGATGTGCTCCTGAGGCTCTTCAGGGTTATAGCAACTGTGTTTAAAGTCCCCGTACCTAGTTACCATCAACAGGCAGATTAGTTTTTGAAAGCATGTACATTAGCTCTGGGTATCACCAAACTACGTTGTAAACAGCATCAAGAAAATAGAAAAAGATGGTATGTTTTACTCCTCAGCTTCCCCCAACTCATTTCTGAAGAAAGAGGGAAAGAGTGAGTGGTCTAAAACATGCTTACTTATAGAAAGCTGACTTTGGCGGCCAGAGGCCAGAACTGAGAGAGAGAAGGAGAGAAAAGCCGTCCTTGATGGGATAAGGAAGAAGTCAGGGACTGGGAGCCATAACTTCTTGACTAAAACTTGAGGGCAGGATGAGGCAGAGAAAATGTCTTCTAAATAACCCTGGAGTAGAAGACTCTTTCTCCTGAACCTGTGCTGTATCTCGGTAATACATATTCAACATCTCCACCTACAACTAAACTGATTATTTCATTTCCAGGAATCTTCCCTCCACGTCACTGGGAACTTCAGTTCCTTAGAAGAAAGGCAAACTTCAGAACTGAGTCCTGGGAGAAAAGTGCTACAAATAGAAACCACAAAAGGATCTGGATTTGGTTAGGGAGAAGAGACATTCCGGAATCATGGGGTTGGGCCAGGAGACTGAAGTCCAGGGTGCTGGGCTGGACGGTGATGGGAGCAGGTAATATGGCATATCCCTAAAAAGAAGGAACCTTGAGCCCCTGAAGGGCTGGGCCGAGGTCAGAGGGCAAGGACAGGATAATATCCTTCAGCTCTGGAGCCTTACGCGGTAGTAAGGAAGAGTTCACCTTCAGGGACATATCTCCATTAGCATACCCTTTCCCTTCTGACTTGGGGACAATTGGTTCCTCTGATTTGTGTAGTTCTGAACAAATGACTAGAGGTGCTGTGTTTTTTCCTCCATCATGAAGGCAAGGTTCAAAGAAAGGGCGAAGGGGGCCAGAGAAACTGTGGGTAAAAGTAAAGATGTGAGACTTGTCAGTCACATTGTAGAAAGAGATGACTCCTGCATCATAGTCCAGGAAAATCCCCACACACCGTGGAGGCTCTTTAAGGCGGAAGGAGGTCTGCGGGGATGTGAGAGCTTCATACTCATTCCCACGACTCTGTCGCAGAAGCCAGTGGCCATTGGCAGGTGAGGCAGTAACCTTCCCCTTCCTGCTCACTGACTCACTACACACCCCCAGAATCCATTTGGTCTTGTCTCCCACATACACCTCCCAGTAGTGGCAGCCAGACGTGAAGTACTCAGAGCCCAGGATGCTGACGACGAAATCAAACCTCTGAGGGTTGTCAGGTACAGACTGCCTTCTGTCTCCAAGCCTCACACATCTTTGGTCTTCAGAAAGGATGAGTTTGGGATGTGCTGTGTCTGGGTCCAGGGTCACTGCCACTGCAAAGAGTCACAGACAGGTAGGTTTGGAAGGCTGGGTCTTAAGAGATTTCGGGATAGCTTTGGAGGGAAAAAGAATCTTTAGGTCTGCAATCACTGTCATTAGCCCATTTTAGTTCATGGATTCCCACCCCCACCATGTGTACTGGAACCAAAGAATATTGTCTTTCAGAGACTAGGTCTCCTGGTTGAATACTAAGTAAAAGAGGAAAAAGTTCTTCATCTGTCTGTGAAGCTGCCTTAATCCTTAGGAAGTAACTACCTCCTATGATTTAAGTGTGTCCTTCAAAAGTTCATGTGCTAGAACTTTAATCACTCATTGCTGCAGTGTTCAGAGTTAGGGTCTAGTGGGAGGTGTTTGGGTCATGGGAGATCTACCCTCACAAAGGAATTAATGCAGTTTTCACCAGACTGGGTTAGTTCTCTGAAGAGTGGTTTGTGATAAGGCAGGTCAGGGCACTTTGTCTCCTCTCTGCTTTCACAGGCATTCATTTGCCCTTTTGTTTTTCCAGAAGGAACTATGGCCATGCTATGAAGTAGCACAAGGCCTTCACCAGATACAGTCACTCCATCTTAGACCGTCCAGCCCCCAGAACCATGAGCTAAATAAACCTCTTTCCTTGATAAATTACCCAGTCTTGGGTATTCTGTGAAGCAACAGAAAACAGATTAAGACACTACCTTTGTCTTTGACGTTCCAAAAGAATCAAATATGTGATGATAAATATAGGGTTTGATGTTAGATCCTGCGGCTACATAGCATGTTTGAATCCCAGCTCTGCCACATGCTAGTTATGTGACCTTGGGCTTGTTATTTATCTCTGAACCTTAGTTTCCTCATCTGTAAAACTGAAATAGTAATAGAACCTGTGTTGTAGAGCTATTGTGCAGACTTGATGAACTAATGAGATAGTGTGTCATTCCTACAGTGAGTGCATGATGTTCATTTTATCACCTAAAATTACTACTTATAATCATCTATTTGCTTTATTTTATTTGAGACAGGGTCTCACTATGTTGCCCAGGATGGAGTACAGCTGTTATTCATTGGCATGCAATCATAACACACTATAGCCTTGACTTCCTGGCCTCAGGTGAACCTCCCACTGCAGCCTCCCAAGTAGCTGGGACTAAATTTTTATTTTTAAATGTTAATATAGCAAAAACGATTCTTTCTTAAAATTGTGGATGAGCGTCACAGTGAGTCTCCTTCGTCCTCCAAATACAGGAAACAGGCTCTTGTTGGAGAGCTAGTCCATAAACCATACTCGGTTGAGGTGGTGGCAGTAAGCCAGACTGAATGTGAGACGGAAGGGTTTGTGAGTTCCCAGAACGCCAGCCAAGGTGACCTGGAGTTCCCTCGAGTGGCCAGTTCATCAATTTGTTGTACTCTGCCTGAAGGAAGATGGTGTGAACAGGAGGAGGATAAAAGCCTAGAAAATCGACAAGGATCCCAAAGCAGTGAAAAAAAACGGATCCAATTTGAACAACAGCAAAAAAATGCAAACTATTTTGAAATAAACTGAAAGGGAGGTACAAATCTTTTAGAATAAAACTATGAAATCTTTTCGTAGTATATATCATTGGGGCGTCTGCTCAGCCCATTCCCTTCTTCTCTGAGAATCTCAATCACCACCCCTAAGCAAATTGGTCTGCAGAGAAAGAAGAAAACAGCATATGTGTAGAAAGAGGCGGAAGCAGTGGCTATTTATCTGGTTGTGGGATAGGAAGGACTTCCCAAACCTGAAAGCATGGAAGAGACTACACAGGAAAAGATGAATGAATTTGACTACATAAAAATAAAACACTCGTGCATCAGAAAAATACTACAAGGACATACAAATGAAAACGAATTGGTGACAAATATGACAAAGAGCTAATATACCTTACTAGAAAAAGTCCTCACAAATCAAAAAATAGCCCAAATAGAACAGGAACAGACAAATCACACAAAAAAGAAATGCAAATAACCGATAAACTTAAGAAAAATCTCAAAAATCACAGAAAACACTTAAGAAGACCAAACCTAATATTTATCAGTGCTCTAAAAGAGGGGATACTTTCTAAACCTTAATATGACCTCAAGATAGATCACAAAGATTTTCTTAAATTTGATAAGCAGACTTAAAAATTGTTTAATTATATACATTCCAGAGGAATGGAACAAAATCTAAGGTTACAAAGCCATAAGGAGGATGTGCTCTGAAATGGAGATCTATTTGATTGGTATAACTTACCAAAATGCAGCCGAGCTCTTCTCCAGCCTGAAAAACAAGAAAGAAGGATCATTAAAGCACTAGAGATGGCCAGGCGCAGTGGCTCATAACTATAATCCCAGCACTTTGGGAGGTCGAGGTGGGGGGATCACCTGAGGTCGGGAGTTCAAAACCAGCCTGACCAACATGGACAAACCCCATCTCTACTAAAAATACAAAATTAGCTGGGTGTGCTGGCACATGCCTGTAATCCCAGCTGCTTGGGAGGCTGAGGCAGGAGAATTGCTTGAACCCAGGAGGTAGAGGTTGCAGTGAGCTGAGATCATGCCATTGCACTCCAGCCTGGGCAATGAGAGCGAAACTCCATTTCAAAAAAAAAAAAAAAAAGCACCGAGAACTCCTTAGGGTGGTGGTCAAACGTAGAGAAAGTGCATCTCACCTGAGTTTGCTGCAGCTCTTTTCAACTCTATGAAAGAAGAAACAAGGGGGATGAATCATCACTGGAAACATTAGGGCAACAGGAGATATGTTGGTACAGAAGTTATAAGAACATGGGAAACTTACTCAGTTCACTCCGGAGTTTCTCTAAAGAATGAAAACAATTTGGCAAATCAGAAGGAGGGTCTCTACGTAGAGGCCTCCTCCCATAATGCTACAGTCCCATCCCAACCATAAGCAGATAGATACTCAATAGCCATTCCCTGGAACTTCTCCAGAAGAGTTTGCAAGAGCAATTGATCCCAGCTGTGGACCATGGGCGTATCCCCAGAAGATATTGCAGAGGATCAGCAAATTCCTATGTGAGCTAAACCTTATCTGCAGGCTAAATAATAACACATCTCACATCCACAGGTAACGACAACGTAGATTATGTAGATTATGTGGGAGAAGAATAAAATATTAGTTAATTTAAAACTATCACTGAGTATTGGACTTTGTGATTCTGTATATTTTCTCAGTGTAATAATAACGCATAGATACGTCACCTGTCTGCAGATTTATTTTTATTTTTATTTTGAGACAGAGTTTCGCTCTCATTGCCCAGGCTGGAGTGCAATGGTGCAATCTCAGCTCACTGTGACCTCCACCTCCTGGGTTCAAGCAATTCTCCTGCCTCAGCCTCCCAAGTAGCTGGGATGACAGGCGTGGACCACCACATCTGGCTAATTTTGTATTTTTAATAGAGATGAGGTTTCACCATATTGATCAGAGTCAGGCTGGTGTCAAACTCCTGACTTCAAGTTATCGACCCACCTCAGCCTCCCAAAATGCTGGGATTACAGGTGTGAGCCACTGCGCCCGGTCAGATTTTTTTTGAATGTTAAAAAGAGGTCCTCACACATGAAATGGTGGAGAAGTACTGCTCCAGCATATTCAGTTTAATGAGGATCCCTTCCTCTTGGACCCCAACTAAGGAAATGTCATGCCTGGGTGATAAAAGAGACTTCCAGATGGCTTCACCTATGGGAGGTACATCTATTCTTCTTGGTGAAACATTTCCCATTTAAAGACTAAATAACAGTTGCGCAGAAAAGAGGGGCAGAGAACACTTGAGAAAAGAGGCCTTTGAAGGCCAAGAAAGCCCCAGTCCCCATGGCTTGAATTACCCTTGCCCCCTCCCTTCTGCCCCAGGAAGTGAAACTGAGATGCTCATTCTAAAGCAAAGGTGTCAGCAGAAGGAGTTTGTGCCATGGATGAGGAGCACAACTTACTGATAGCTTTATGGAGTTTTCCTAAAAACCAGAAAGAGAGAGAGAGTGAGTGATCGGATCTTGCCTCTTTTTCCTTGCAGCTGTAGAAGCCGCATCACTCCACCCCGCAAGATTAAAATGATGGCGATGCTTCTATGTCACTAGTCCAGCTCCATGTCCCAGAGTTCAGACCCAGAAGTCTGATGGTGCTGGTGCCACTCTCTCAGTGACCCAGCCTGCCCAGGACTATGGTTCCTTCTTCCCCTTCCCCTCCTTTTCGTCTGTCTGGTTTCATTTCTGCTGTCTGCATGAGTGTTTCTATATGTTTATAACTGCGGTATATGAGAGTATGCCTTGCTGTCCTTTTATAGCCCACTGTTGATGATATCTAAGGTGTAAAACTAGCTAAAGGCCTAGCATGAACTTGTTAATGTGACTTTATTATTTTCTATAGTAACTCACCTGAGGTTACAAATTTTATGAATTGGAGGTCCCAGAAGATTTGGGGAAATATGTGTATAAGACATATGTTGCCAGGGAGAACTTGCGGCTTCTCTGGAGAGCCATGTGGCCCACATTTCCCCCTACCCAGCATTGGCCCTGCTGAACAATTGAAGTGACAAGTCTGAGTCCACCACCAGGCCCTGTGTGTGCTAAGGGCCGGGCATGTGTTAGGCATTAGGCATTGGAGCAATGAGGCTGAATACAACACAGCTCCTAAGGCATTTATGGTTTATTGTTACCATCTCCACTACTAACAGCTTCCACTTACTGTCTTCTGTGCTAATACTGCAGTAGGCACTGAATCCCCTCAATAATGTGAGGTGCCTAGAATTGTTATTGCCATTTTATAGGCAGCTGGTCTGAGGTTCAAAGGGACACAAAATTTGCCCAAGATCTTCCAGCTAGTAAGTGACCAAGGAGGTAGGATTCAATCCAAGTCTGACTCCTGAGTCAGAGGCCCTCGCCCTTACCCCACACTGTTCCCTCCCTCCTTGAGCGGAACAGCCGGTGTCTGCCAGATATAGCCTACACTTGTACCGGCTTGGAGGAGATGTAAGGAGGGAGGAGAGGAGACGCTGAAATCATTGACTCTGGAGTCATCTGGGCCAGTTACGTGTCTTCCCAGACAGACTTCAACAAGGTGTCTTTCAATTAATGTTCAATTAATTGAATAATTAATTCAAAAATATTCAATTAATGAAGACAAAATAGCAATAGGGAAAAGGAGTTCCAGGCACTGTGACAGATGTTTTGTTTTTTTTTAAGGCTGCCTGTTTTAACACTGAAAACAATCAGGTAAGGGGGAACTTACCCTAATTTTGCTGAGGAGGAAACCAAAGCCCAGAGAAGTAAAGTGACTTATTCAAGGCCAGTAAGTGGCAGACCAATGATCTGATTCAGGTGTCACTGACTCCAGAGCCTGCAACCCTTCCTTTGTATCACACCACCATTCTCTATGCAAAGGTTGTATGAATTCCTGAAATTCCTATACATCCCATGTGACCACATTAATATACTTTTCAATACTATGTAGACTTCCTTTTTAAATGATTGGTGGAAAGGCTAATGAAGGGAGTTTATGATAATCTAGGCCTATGAATTTTGACCTGGGCACCTCCTCACCCACTGCCACCAGCTCCATAGCCCCTTGACATTGCAAACTAAATTCCAGTAATATCGATGGAGGATATATTTGTGCATGTGTGTGTATAGTATTATAATAACAGACTTATAATAAAGACTGTCAACATTTACATAGAAGAATGAAGAATGTGTTTTTTATTCTCTACCCCTTTTTATATATCATTACCTTTTTCTTTAGCATGGTCTGAAAGAAGATTGTCTAGAGGAAGAAAGGAAAAGATAATGAGATTTTTTTGCCACTGCCTTGAGGGCCCCTGATTCCTATTGATTTTACCTGCCCTTGGACCCATCCACCTCTATCTTCACCTCCACCTGCCTGAGTGGGTCCCTAATCAACTCGCATCTGGACAACAGAAATGGCAGCCCAAATTGTCTCCCACATCCCGTCTTACTCCCTCTGGTTTCTACTAAACACTGCATCCAGAGAGAATTGTTTAGTTTTGATTTCTCTTTGTTTTTTGAAACAGAGTCTTGTTCTGCCACCCAGGCTGGAATGCAGTGGCACAATCTCGCCTCACTGCAACCTCCGCCTCCAGGGTTCAAACGATTCTCCTGTCTCAGTCTCCTGAATAGCTGGGATTACAGGCACGCACCATCATGCTTTGCTAATTTTTGTATTTTTAGCAGAGATGTGGTTTCACCATGTTAGTCAGGCTGGTCTTGAACTCCTGACCTCAAGTGATCCACCTGCTTCGGCCTCCCAAAGTGCGGGGATTACAGGTGTGAGCCACTACACCTGGCCAAGTTTTTCAAAGCACAGTTCCATCTTATATTCCCAGGCCTTGTTTTACCACTGATCTTACAAGAATGACTAGAATCCTGAATGTGACCCACCAGGCCTCAAGGGGCCTAGCCCTGCCTAACTCCCCAGCCTCACCCCTGCCACTTTTCCCCTCGTTCCTGCACCTCTTCAGCAACCCAGTGATCACCGCTGTCTCTCTGAAGCTGTTCTTTCTGCAGTGGATGGTTTTCCATTCCCTCTTCACTCATGACTTCTAGTCCTTCAGGACAAAACTCACACCCTCAGCCCTCAAGCTTGGTTGGTTCATCCTGATCATAGCCTTCACAGAACCAGGAGCTTTCTTGTGTAGCATTTGTACACATTTATTTGTGTAACTATGTAATTCATCTCATCTCCCCGACTATACTGAAAGTTCCAGGAGGGCAAAGACTGTGTCTGCTTTTACTCCCTGTTGCATCCCCAGAATCTAGTGTTGTCCAGAGCGTTTAGTAGATAATTATCAACTATTTGTTGAAGGAATAAAAGCTTCCCCCATGTTCAACCTACTCAACTGCCACGGAATAAGATCAAGCAATGAGCTCACAGGCAAAAACCATTACACATACAGGAAGGCAAGCTATTATCAGTAAGAGGCAGTAAAAATTGGAAGCAACGGATTTAGACATTGCCACCACCACCAAGGATGGCAGATAATGGAATTTTCAGGAAAAGAATCCAGGTCAGTAGGTAGGGGGGCACACAAATTAACAACAAAAAAAGAAACATCTCGCCTACCCCCAGCCAAGAACACTTACCCACCTCCGTCACATGCTCATAGAGAAGCTTCTCTACAAGGGAGAGAGAAATGTCAACTCAGCTTAGGAAGGGCTTTTTCTCTAACAGGCGCAATTGTCCCAGATGGCCCAAGCTGCCTGAGTAGGACTGACTCCTTGTTACTACAGGTAAGTGGGCATTTGAAAGGATTAGAGAGTCTTCAAACCGTCAGATAAGGGGAGGAATGTTGGATTATGTGACTGTGACTTTCAAAGTCCTTTGCAGTCCTGAGATCCTGTGAAATGTGACCATTTTTAGGAGAGTCTTATCCAATAGATAAAACTAAATTTCTTTATTAAAAGGCTGTAATTAATTTCTTAGTTAGTTAGAAGGCTGGCATAGTCAGTTCTTTTCTAATTTTTCAAAGGATGAGAATTTACAGCTCTGCCCAGGGGCCTCTCTGCAGTTTATTGAGTTCCCTTTGCAATGTGTGTCCCCAGGGCATGGCTCTACTGGTTTTCTCCCGGCCAATGTGCAGGGTCCCCAACCCAAGGACAAGCATCATGTCTACCTCTACTTCCGCCTGGCCCTTTCCCAGAGCAATCATAGTCCACTTCCCGCCAGCCTGGACTCCTGACACGTAATTACCTTTTGATCTTCTTTGCTTCCAGATAAGGCAAAGGCACACCATGATGAGAAGTACCAGGACAGGCAGGATCACAGCCAGAGCCACTGCTGAGGGGGAGACACTCCCCACAGATGGGGCTGAAACAGAAACCACCAACGACTACCCTCAGGGAGATGTCCAAGAGCTCCTGGCATGCCTTAGATGGCAGGTGGCTCAGGCACACCCCAACTGTCTCTATCACCTATACGGAGAGATCTCTGGCCAAGAGGCTCTTTGTTTATCTTGGTAACTCAATCCCTGGATGGCATTAAAGATAACTAAGGCCGGGAATGGTGACTCCTGCCTGTAATCCCAGTGCTTTGGGAGGTGGAGGCAGGCAGGGGTTCAGGAGTTCAAGGCCAGCCTGAGGTCAGGAGTTTAAGACCAGCCTGGCCAACATGAGGAAACTGTGTGTCTACTGAAAACACAAAAATTAGCCAGGTGTGGTGGCAGGTGCCTGTAATCCCAGCTACTCCTGAGGCTGAGGCAGGAGAATCACTTGAACTTGGGAGGCGGAGGTTGCAGTGAGCTGAGGTTGCACCATTGTACTCCAGCCTGGGTGATAAGAATGAAACTCTTGTCTCAAAAAAAAAAAAAAAAACCCGAGATGTTCCTCTCTTGGGAATGGTTTAGTTGGTCCTGCCTCAAGATGATGGCTTAAACAAACTTCTAGACCACAATCTCATCCTGCCCTATAACTCAATGGAAAAATAAGGCAGGGACTTCAGAGATCCGAAGGCACTCTCCTCACTAAGCACCTCCAGTCTTCCCGGGAGCACCTGCCTGTTTACCCCTGTCAATCCCCACTGTGCTCTAGAAGAGCAGGCAGCAACCTTTTTGCTCTGAGCACCGTCCACAGGGGCAAAGCAATTTCTATGGTGCTACAGCAGCAGGCCTGAAGCCTAGGCAGGAGAGAAAGGGGAAAATGAAGAGGAAATAGAGGAGAAGAAACAAGTAAAAGGGGGCTATAAGTAGAAGTGGTTAAGAGCCTAAGCCAGGGGTGTGTCTTTGCTCAATGCTTTGTGACCTGAAGCAGGAGACTGAGCCCATCCAAGCCCAGTTTCCCTCATCTGTAAAATGTGTGCATGACAGGACTCCTTATTTCCTTGAGGTTTGGAGAGATGAGGTCAGTTATATAAAGCACTCAGCCTCCTGAGTAGCTAGGATTACAGACGCGCACCACCATGCCCGGCTAATTTTTGTATTTTGGTGGTAGACAGGGTTTCGCCATGTTGGCCAGGCTGATCTCCAATTCGTTTCAGGGATCTTTAAAAGGTTTAGGCCAGGTGTAGTGGCTCACATCTGTAATCCTAGCACTTTGGGAGGCTGAAGCAGGAGGATCACTACAGCTCAGGAGTTTGAGACCAGCCTGGACAACATAGTGAGACCTCATCTATATTATAAAGACAAAAGAAAAAAAAAAAAGGTTTGAACCCTTTGACCCATTAATTCTACTTCCAGAAGCATGGAAGTAGATTTTTTTTTTTCTAAAAAAAAAAAATCAAAATCACTTTCCAAAATATGTTCAAAGATGTTCACTGTACCCTTCATTATGATACAAGAAAAATTGGAAAGCATCCAGATGCCCAGAAACAGGACTTTGATTAATTTTATTATTCTATAGCCACATGGTGAAATACTGTGCAGCCCTTAAAATCATATTACTTAGGGACATGGACAAAAAAAAAAAAAAAAAAAAAGTGCTCATGACATCCTAAGCGGAAAAAAATCCTGGGCACAAGAATATGCATATGTAAATATATACATGCTCAGAGATCCATATATACAAAAAATTCTTGCAAGAAAGATACAAAAATGTTAGCAGCAGTTCTCTCCAATTTAAGCTATTATAGGCCATTTTTCAGTTCCTGTTAAATATTTTAGATTTTTTTTTTCAAATTTTATATAATATACATGCTTTATCCTTAGAATTTAAAAAAATTGAAAATTCCTCTTAAAGTTCCTACTAGGGTAGGAGTTTCCTCTGGAACCACCAGCAGCTTCAAATCTGTTTCCACCCCAGCTTTTACCTGCTATGACCACAGCTGTGGTCTTCTCTTGGCCAAGGGCCATGTTGTGGACAGTTCAGGACACATTTCCCAATGTGCTGTCCCTGACTCTGCTAGACACTGCTGTTTGGAAGAGCCCAGCTTTTTTCAGAGAGTGGGCCTCTGACAGGGATGGCAGTACCCTGCCTTGAGGGTCTCTCCACTTGGCCCAGGGCCCTGGGAACCATCCCACTGATCTGCACACCAGCAGGGCCTCTGCTAGGGTGTGGTCCAGGCAGAGCCCTCTTCCCCCATAGCCTCCTGTGATGAACAGAGGCAGCTGTTAGTGGAACTTGAATGTCTGCCTTCTCTCCACCCTCTCCCCACGCTCCTCCCAATGGGATAAGCCAGTCTCTAGCTTTATTCTCAGACATTTAAAAATTCACCCATAGCAATAACTGTATCACATGATTCAGATTCCTTTGGGCACCTTGGTCCCCTTTTAAGCTGGGTGCGGTGGCTCACGCCTGCAATCCCAGCACTTTGGGAGGCCGAAGCAGGCAGATCATCTGAGGTCAGGAGTTCAAGACCAGCCTGGCTAATGTGGTGAAACCCCGTGTCTACTAAAGAATACAAAAATTAGCTGGGTGTGGCGATGGGCGCCTGTAATCCCAGCTAACTCGGGAGGCTGAGGCAGAAGAATCACCCGAACCCAGGAGGTGGAAGTTGCAGTGAGCCGAGATTGCGCCATTGCATTCCAGCCTGGGCGACAAGAGCGAAACTCTGTCTCCAAAAAAAAAAAAGAATTATTTTTCACCCCAGAGGACTCCATATTTGGAAAATCTGTCTTTCATTTGCATACCATGAAGTGAGGATGAATCAATTACTTCAAAACTAATAAGTGTTTTTGAAGTAATTGATTCATCCTCACTTCATGGTATGCAATTCCAAGTTATGACCAAAAGATAATCAGCATGTGACCATGTGAAGCCAGTGTCATTCAAGCAAATGCAAAGACATGGTTTGGGTTGGGTTGATTTGGGTTTGATTTGATAGACTGATTTTTTAAAATATTGGCAGACTGATTTTTTTGGTGGACTGATTTTGGGTAGACTAATTTTTAAAAAATATTGAAGCTAGTTTGAGAACACTCTCAACTGGGTGCAGTGGCTCACACCTGTAAAGCCAATACTTTGGGAGGCCAAGTGGCGAGGATTGCTGGGTTGGAAACCAGTCTGGGTAACATAGGGAGACCCCATCTCTGCTAAAAGTAAAAAAATATTAGCCAGGCATGGCAGTGTATCTGTAGTCCCGGCTACTTGAGAGGCTGAGGTGGCAGATTACTTGAGCCTAGGTGGTTGAGGCTACAGTGAGCTATGATTGCACCACTGCACTCCAGCCTGGGCAAGAGAGTAAGGCCTTGTCTCAGAGAAAAAAAAAAAAAAAAAAAAAAAAAGGGAGAGAGCAAGTAACAAAAACAGATCGT
>CAUYLG010041263.1:0-17336 GCA_963573385.1 Cacajao melanocephalus | reverse complement strand
CTACCTAGCAATTTATTTAACACTTATTTATGTGTTAAGCACTTTTTTCTCTTTTAAAATTGACAAATAATAATTATACATATTCATGGGTACATAGTAATGTTTTGAAACATATCGTGTATAAGTGATCAGGGTAATTAGATCAGGGTAATTAGCATATCCATAATTTCAAACATTTATCATTTCTTTGTGTTGGGAATATTGAATATCTTTCTTCTAGCTATGTGAAACAAAGTTATAGTGTTCCATACTTCTTGTTTCTGTTTTTTCAATTATCCTTCCAAACCTCAACTCACTTTAATTTGAGGTTTGATTCCACTTTCTTCTTGAGGCAGTTCTTCCTAGAGGCACTGATAACTTTTTAATCAAATAGTCTATTTTAAGTATTTTCTGTCTTTTCCTTTCTTTGACACTAGCCACTCTTATTTTTTTTCTTAATTATTTTTCTTCCATAATTTCCATGTCACCACTCTGTCCTGCTTTTCTTCCTACCTTTCTGCATATTTTTTCTAAGGCACCTTCACAGGCTTCCTTCACTGAGGTTATTTCATGAATCTCAGGATTCTAGAATGGCTTCTCTTGTTCTCTCTTTTTTCTCCTTTCTCTTTCTCTACATATATACATTTCCAGACAATCTTATCTTTGTTCATGACTTCAAATACCATCTGTTACTGTATACTGTATACATTCTATAGAGGGAGAAGTATACAGAATACACAGTTAAAATGCCAGATGAAAATTATATGTGTATTTTTTGGTCAAGATATGACCTGGCCCCAATCATTTCGATCTTCTTAATTTACGTGAACATATGGCTAGGTAATATGTCAATTATAATAAAAAAAAGCTTAATGAAAGAGATTACTTGTTTCATGAGAGCAGAAAGAGTTGTCCTACTTCGGTTCCCTGTAAGACTTAGGATTAAGGCTTTATATATTCTAGGCACTCAGCAACTTTATGGTACTTGAAAATAATCACCATGACAGTGTGTGCCTATGCTTGCCTGAGAAAGTTCCTCATAAAATAAAGTATAAAGGATAAAAGTAGAAGTCACTCTTACCAAATGCAATTTTCCAAAGATTATTTTTTGAAAGCCTGAGCTAAGGAAATAACTTTCAATTACATATAATAGCTTTGTATTCAAATGTGACCTGTTCCTGGAAAGTTGAATAGATAAATAATATTCTTTAAGCTACCGGGCCCCGGGAATATTATAGATCCCGTATCTTGCTGGCGATTTTCATTAAGTGGTAGATGAAAGTGATTTTATATAATCATGTTAATCAAAAGATGAAGATGTAAAAATGTATGAGATCTTTAAGCATTGCAAATAATTTCAGAAATACTCTGATCTGACTTCATTTTATATGAGAGAAAATTGAAGCCAGAGGGGTTAAATGAGTTTTTCAATTTCACTTAGCTGATTAGTGGCAAAGCAGGAAAATTCTAAGCTTTGAGCCTCAGGGTTTAACGTTCTTTATGTTATACAACAGTGCTCGTAAATATCCAAAGTTGATGTCAATTCTGGCAGAAAAATTAGACTTGCTTTAGCATCATTCTTTAATTAAATAAATAGACCTTCCTTCCTACATCTGCATTTACTTACTTGTTTCACCTTAGACTTATGAAGTTCTGTGCTGGTGAAGGCAAATGGGACAATTGCTTTACTCAGTGTAATGAGTAAAGTTACCAGGTGAAAATAATGTTAGTGATTTTGTTGGGTTTTTCAATGACATGTGTTGTTTCCCCAAATGCACTAGGTAGCTATTTTATATCTGCTTAATTTTCTCCTTATGTAATCAATAAATATTTATTTAAAAAGTACTTTATTTCAGTCATAATGCTGGAGTCAGAGAATAGAAAGATGAATTATGGTGTAGTCCCTACTTATGATGGTGATATAACCATCCTTTGAGAATTTATTGACATGTGGAAGCACTCTGTTCATTTTAAGTTATGTATAGTCCAAATAATCAATTAAATGCAATTTAAACATTATAGGTGACCTAAAATCATATATAAGTCTATGATATTATATGAATACAAATGGAGTAGAATTGGGAAAAGGGGAAGCAGAAAGTCATCACGGTGCCAGTGATTTTCTGGATTGAGTCGTGAACAATCAGTAGATGCCCTTGATGAGATGATGATGGAAGGAAGGTGGAATAGAAAGCAAGAAGTAAGGGGTTCTAGGTAGAGATAGCCTAGGAAGCAAATCTATAAAAATGTGACTTTGAAGCAGTTCTGTGTGGTTAGAACGTAAGAGACAGGTAGGGGAATGGCAAGAAGTAAGGCTAGAGATAGGGAGGAGCCAGATTTTGGAGGGCTTTATATGTCCATGGCAAGGAGTCAGGTTTTCATCTTGACTTTGGGTCTATGATTGTCATTATTTGAAAACATCACTGAGCACACCATGTATGTGTATGCCTTTATGGTATTCACTGTGGTATGGCAGGGGAAATCCTGGCCTTGACATAAGTAGACCTGAGTTCAAGTTGTTGTCCTGCTACTTTCTAGTCGTGAAAGCTTGGTCATTCATGTACCTGTGTGGTACTTTAATTCTTCTATTTGTAAAATGAAAAGAATAAATCATAAATAAATGTGATAGAATTTTAAACGTGTTTAAAGTGATACAGCATTGCTGTTCTCATTATTTCAAGATCAGAATGCTTCTGGTGGAAAGAAAAGAGGAGATGAGTTGATGAAGATGTACTTCAAATTTGCTTCCAGTCGATCCTCTGGGAGAGCATATGTTGTTTTAGTTAGGTTTAGTCAAGAAAACAGAAGCCACTCTATATATTCTGGTTTGGGTTTACAGGACTATTGGAAGAGATTATGGAGTAGATGTCAAGAAGGCTGCTACTGAAAGTTAAGGGAGCTACCTTTGAAGGTCAGAGTTGACAATTAAAATTCAACCTGAAGTACCTAAGAGGGTGGTTTTCAAATGCTGCCCGGAAGTCACTCTGAAACTCACATAACATAACGTACATCTTTCAATACAGATTTTAAAAAGGTTCGCTATATGTGAAAGTTTCTATAAATAGTGAATCATTAATTTCTATGATCACATGATGAAGAAAGCAAGTAACACTAAGAGAAGTAGTATAGGAAAATGTCCCAAAAGTTTCATGGATTTCAGTAAGTAGAAAGTTAAAATAACCTAAGCATCATTTCAAATACAATGTATGCAATTTTATGCAAGGCAGTGTAAAACTTAAGGATAGCATGAACATTTTATTGATTCCCAGTTAATAGAACATTTTGCAACTGGAATTGCTCATTGGATTGGCGGTTGAAGATGGACAATTTTAGTTATGGTTTTTTAAAAGAGGAAAAATATTGAGTTTGCAACTGAGTTTTTGAGCCAATCATTAAAATACTGATTTTAATCACTAATAAAGGAAAACCAATTTAGAATCTATGGCAGGAGGCCTCCAAGATGGATACCAATGATACCTGCTTTCTGGTATTGAGACTTTGAAGTGCTCTTCTTTTGAGCACAGTCTGAATCTAGTCTGAATTTGCTTATAATCAATAGTAAACATCACAGGTGTAAGGATGCCATCTCTGACATAAGATTACAAAAGACTCTAGCTTATGTCTTGCTAAGGCTCTGTCTTGCTTGCACACTCTGGCAAAGCCAGCTGAATGCTGTGAGCTGCTCTGTGGAGAGGCCCATGTGGCAAGTAACTGAGAGAGACCTATGGCCAACAGCCAGTGAGAAATTGAGTCATTTAGTCAAAATAGCTCATGAGGAATGAAATCCTTCCTAAAAGCATACAAATTTTGGGCATGACTGAGCCCAGGGTAGGCCTAGCAGCACAAGCTTACAACAAAGCTTGAGTTTACTGTTCTCTGGGTGAGTCTTGAGGTGACTATTGTTACTAGGCCCCTTCATTTAGTGTTGGGAAACATTCTGAACCAGAAGACTCAATTAGGACACACTCAGATATCTGACCCAAAGAAACTGTAAGATAACAAATGTCGTTTCCAACCACTAAGTTTTGGGGAAGTTTATTATATAGCAGTAAATACCTTACATATGATTATTTTATAATTAATTTTACACTACTCTCCTTTTATTCTATGAATAAATTATTTGAGAATACCTTTAAAGTCCTTGCCATAGTTTGTGACTCTCCACAGCCTTATCCTTGTCTGTCTTTGCAGACTCATCATGCATCTCTTTCTTATCATGCCACTCCACCTCCTAACTTCACTTGGCTATATCTTACCTACTATGGATTGAAACATGTCCCCCCAAAACATGAATTGTTGAAGCCCTAACTCTAATATGACTGTATTTGGAGACAAGGCCCTTAGGTAATTAAGGTTTGATGAGGTCGTAAGGGTGGGATCCTAATGTAACAGAATCTTTGATTTCTCTCTCTCTATGCATACACACCAAGAAAAGGCCATATGAAGACACAGGGAGAAGTGGCCATCTGAAAGCCAGGAAGACAGCCCTTACCGGAAAATGAACCTTGCCAGAACCTTGACTGTAGACTTTTCAGCCTTCAGGACTTTGAGAAAATCAATTTCTGTTGTCTAACCCACTCAGTCTATGGTATTTTGTTATAGAAGGAGGCAGGCTAATATACTGTCTATCCATCAAAACTCAGTTTTTACATTCCACCGAAAAAGTATTTTTAAACTTCAAAAGTAGAATGGTCCTCTCTGTTACTTATTCTTACAAAGCTCATAATCACTCTTAACCAATACTGACTTTGACCAGTAAACTGTAAACTCGCTGAGAATAGTGATTTCGGCCTTCACTGCTGTGCCTCTGTGCCATCTGTGCCTGATACAGAGTGCGTGTTCAATACATACATGTTGAAAGAATAAATGAGACATTTTTGAAACTAGACTAAAAATTAATTCACGATTGAACCCAAGTGGCATAATAATAAATGGGAGAGTAATCTAGCATCATTTTGATATGTGCTATAAAGCATAATCTTAGCTTTGAAATGCCCCAAATTCTTAGCTATAACTTAAATTAACGTACAGAATGATCTATAAATAAATCATGGCTGAATGGAAGAATGGTTAGAATCACTTTTCCTTAGATATATTTTGTCACATGAGATGTTCCATCAAAAAAAGATTCTGATGTCAAAGGAATTCTGGAAAAATTGTTGTTATATCCTTCATTTAAAACTTTACACAAATGTTAACTTTGTTACTTTTTCTCTCCACATTCACTTGAAAGGCAAAATGTCTCAAGTTGTAATGAATGTAGAATGGTTGAAAGAATAAAACATATTTTACTCAAAGAATAAACCTTATGTATAAGAAATGCCTATTCAAATACTTTGGAATACCTGTGGTGTAGAAGAGGAAATTTTCAAAGTTTGGTAGGGGTTTCTCGCACAAAAAGCAGTAGAAGTATGGGCGGAGGTTATGAGGCAGGCAGGCAGGCAGATTGTGACTGATAATAAGAAAGGAATCTGTAATATTCAGATACGGAGATAGAATCTAGAGTTGGTATCTGGAGATAGAATGAGCTGTCTTAGGATGTGCTCATCACTGGAGATAGTCAAACATAGACTGGATGGTTATATTATTTTATTGAGAGATTCAAGTTGTTTGAGTTGTAAGCCTAGTTATCTACTCTTGTTTTATTAATATTCTTTAGTCTAAATCAGTGATCACCTCATTACACTTCCCATGTTAAATACAATTTTTAGGATGCCACCAAATTTTGTTGGCAAAATATGGCATCTGTAAAGGCAGGATAATGGCTCCTCAGAGGTATCCTTGCCATAATTCCTGGAACTTGTCAATCTATTACATGTTGCTAATCAGCTGACCTATAAATATAAGAATATCCAGTGTTATCTAGGTGGGCTCACTGTAATTAAAAATGTCCTTACAATGGAAGAGGGAGAAAGATAAGCTCACAGCTGGAGAAAGGAATGTAACGATGGAAGCAGGGTCAGAATCAAGATTGCTGTTTTTTTTAAACTTTTATTTTAAATTCAGGGGACATGTGTGTATTAGTCTGTTTTCATGCTGCTGATAAAGACATACCCAAGACTGGGCAATTTGTATATCTATCTATCATCTATCTATCTATCTATATCTATTAAACCTCTTTATATATATATATATATATATATATATATATATATAAAGGAATGTGTGTGTGTGTATATATATAAATATATATATATATATATACATATACATTATACTATTTCTTATATTCAGAGACCATAATAATCTACCACTGAAAATCTAAATGTTCTTTAGAAAGTCTTGAAATCTTAGGTATTTTCTAAGTGATTTCACTGGTGACCCATTTACTCAACTTGTGATTTCTTGAGTTGATCCAAATTCTAGCCTTGTATGTATATATATGCACACACACACACACACACACACACATATATATATATATATATATATATAAAGAGATTTAATAGACTTATAGTTCCACATGGCTGGGGAGGCCTCACAATCATGGTGGAAGGCAAGGAGAAGCAAGTCACATCTTATGTGGATGGCAGCAGGCAGAGAGAACTTGTGCAGGGAAACTCCTGGTTTTCAAACCATCAGATCTCGTGAAACCCATTCACTGCCATGAGAACAGCATGGGATAGACCTGCTCCCATGATTCAGTTCTCTCCTGCTAGGTTCCTCCCACAACATGTTGGAATTATGGGAGCTATGAGATGATATTTGGGTGGGGACCCAGAGCCAAACAATATCATTTTGCCCCTGGCCCCTCTCAAATCTCATATCTTCACATTTCAAAACCAATCATGCCTTCCCAGCAGTCCCCCAAAGTCTCATTTCAGCATTAACTCAAAAGTCCACAGTCCAAAGTGTAATCCAAGACAAGGCAAGTCCGTTCTGCCTATGACCCTGTAAAATCAAGAGCAATTTAGTTACTTCCTAGATAAAATGGAGGTACAGGTATTGGGTAAATACAGCCATTCCAAAGGGAGAAATTGGCCAAAACAAAGGGGCTACAGGACCCATGCAAATCCAAAATCCAATGTGGCAGTCAAATCTTAAAGCATCAAAATGATCTATTGGAAGAGGGCCTAGAGTCAAGAAATGTGGGTGGACTCTAGAAGCTGGAAAAGGCAAGGAAATACATTTAACCCATGAGCCTGCAAATACGATTGCAGACTTGCCAATACTTTGTTTAAAGCCATTGAGACATGTCCTAATTTCAACCACTACCTCTGTACAATAGGGAATTTATACTGTTTCAAACTATTTAATTTGTGGTAATTTATTGCAGTAACAATAGCCAAATAATACATTGTCTAATTATAATGCAAATGTCTGTAATAGTGAAATTAATACTTTATACTTTTTTGTAATTTTTTTTCTCCTGAGAACTTTCACTTAATTCACCTGACCTGTTTTTTTCTATTACAGTGCTTTCCTTTGTTAATAATATTAAGATGATCTAGTTTGAAGTGAAACATTTAATATATTAATCTTTTGCCATATTTGCACAAATTTTTTTTCAACTTTTTGTCTATTTTGTTTTTGTTTCATCCATACAGAATTCTGATAATTACAACTTTAAAATATTTTATTTTCTTTTTGATTTTCATTTCCATTTCATATTTATAAAGTCATCACTCACCTTGCAATAAATGTTCACTCACATTTTATTTTGATATTATTTTACATTTGATCCATTTAGAATTTAATTTTTAAATCCTCATTTTCAAAGTTATAAATATCCACTATACCATTTCTTATATTCAAAGACCACAATAATCTACCACTGAAAATCTAAACATTTTTTAGAAAGTCTTGAAATCTTAGGTATTTTCTAAATGATTTCACTGTGGTGACCCATTTACTCAACTTGTGACTTCTTGAGTTTGATCCAAATTCTAGCCTTGAAAGTACTCTTAGTCCAAATGCTGAGCATAGATGTGTAAGAAAGAAAATAAACAGTTCTTAAAATAAATGTTTTACAGTGTTAGCAGTCATTTCACTTAAGAGAAGTGTGACTATTTTCTTTCCACTTTAAAACAATTGTCAATCAAATCCTTTTGTAAAAGTGTTATTTCCTCCATCTCTATGTGGAGAGTTATAAAGGAGTATACTTTACAAATAATTAGTACCAAATACCACATAAATAATTTGGTATAATGCAGAAATACCTATTGACTATTATCACTGCATAATGACAGCAAAAGTCTGACTTTGCCAAAAATCTGAAGTGTTGATTTGTAAAATGCGCTCCATATACAGACCTGGCAACAGAAGAGTTCCATAAATTCTTTTTTCTATAACTTTCAAACAAATGGGAATCATCATTTCACATGGCAATTTGATGACAACAAAGAATGCTTTTGGAAATGCACTCTTTCAAATCATGCTTATTAGTACAAGCCAAATTCTGAACTGTAGTGTCTGTACTGTTGAGAACAAAGTTTCCTATGTGAAGATGTATCTACTGACTTACCCAAAGTCAGCATGTTTTGAGTTGTCTTCTGAACAGTGTGATTTGCATGGATTTAGAGCTTTTCCTAGCCTATTTCCCCCAAAAGATACAGAATATAGCATTACACATTGTAACTCTGATTGCCAAAGGGGTTGAAATGATAGAGTTCAACCTTCTGAGTGCAGTTAAAATTTATTTTTCTTTAATTAAACAAATATAAATGTCTTTTTTGTAGTTCATATGCACACTAATTATTAAGTCCATGTTTCTAAACTGATATATATATTTGGTTTGGTTCTGTGTCCTCACCCAAATCTCGTATATATTTTAGGTAGAACCTCATAAAATTATCATTTTTATAAATTAAAAAAGATTAAATATTGTAAATTTCATTATTTGACCTAATTAAGATTATCAACAGTGATTAAAGTTTTCATAAGGAAAGGAAAAAATGGAAGCACATTCTTAGCTGGTGTTTTGTTTTCTTATTGTCATACAAGAGAAAAAAATTATTCTAGCTTAAGGAAAATATGCTAGTTGCTTACCCAAACTTACTACCAGAACACTGTCTTTGCAAAAGTCAGCAAAACATCCAGCTAGGAAACATGATTTCTCAAGAAATCTTTGCAGCTAATTAAAGAGATGAAACATAGTTTTGTGATGTAAATATAGTCTAATGAGTGGGCTCCTGGGAACAAGTTATAGTTTCACTGATGAAAGAAAAAGACTCAGTGGGCATGCAGTCATTTTGTGAGCATGATGGTAAACACTACAGAATAAGAACTGTGGATCAGGAAGCTATAGAGGACTTAGATCCTTAATGCCTTTTTTGAGCTGTTATACTTATCTTGGACTGCCTACCTCCATACTTCATGTTATGTGACCAAAATCTATCCCATTGGGTTAAGCTACTGTTTGTTGAGCTTCTGGTATGTTTAGCTTAACTGATATTCCTGATTTATTGCCTAGAGCAGTGATTCTCAAACCTTAAATATCATTAGAATCGCCTGGTGGTTGTGTTGCAAATCCTTTGTTTCTTTTTTTCCCTCTATTGCTGCCTTTTGTGATTTGGTGGTTTTCTGGAGTGGTACACTTTGAATCCTGTCTTCTTATGTTTTATGCAACTACTATAGGTTTTTGCTGTAGTTACATACAATATTTTATACTTATAGCAGATTGTTCTAAAATGATAACTATTTAATCACATACAAACTCTATGCTTTTACTTCTCTCCACCTCATATTTTATAATTTTGATGTCAACATTTATATCTTTTTATAGTTTATGTCCCTTAACAATTTATTATAGCTGTAGTTGTTTTTAATAGTTTGGGCTGTTAGGCCTCATGTTGAAGACAGAATTGCTTTGCACACCATCATTATAGTAGAGTATTCTGAATATGACCATGTATAATTATACCATTGAGTTTTGTACTTTCTGATGCTTTATGTATATTTATTAGCAGTCTGTTTTTATCAGCTTAAAAAATTCCTTTCAGCAATTCCTGTAAGGCATGTGTAGCAGTTATGAATTCCCTTAGCTTTTGTTTGTCTTGTAAAATCATATTTTTGTTTACATTTCTAAAGGACAGCCTTGCTGTGTGAACTATTCTTGATTGGCACTTTTTTTTCCTTCAGCACTTTGAATATATCATCCCACTGTTTCCTGGTGTGTAGAGTTTCTGCTGAGATGTCTGCTGATAGTCATAATGGGGCTTCCTTTTTTATGATATGTTTATTATTTTCTGCCACTTTCAGAATTCTCTTTGTTTTTGATTTTTGACAGTTTATGATGTGTCTTGGTGAACTCCCTTCTCAGATGATTTTGATCAGAGGCTTCTGAGCTTTCTGTACCTGAATGTTGATGTCTTTCCCAGGATTTGTGAGATTTGCAGTCATCATTTTCTTTAATGTGCTTGCTGACTTCTTTTTCTTCTGAGGAATCTATTATGCAAATGTTAGGTCTTTTGATGGTACCCGTAATTCTTATAGGCTTTCTTTATTCTTTTTGCTTGTCTGACTGTATAATCACTAAAAACCTCCCAAATACCAAAGCCATCTTGAGGAAACAGAACAAAGTCAGAACCATCATGCTACCTGATTTAAAAATATGTTATAAAGCTTTGTAATCAAAGCAGCATGGTGCTAGTATAAGAACAGACATGTCAACTAATGAATAGGATAGAAAGTCCAAAAACACATTATAGACAATTGAGTTTTGACACACATGCCAAAAAAACATAATGTGGAAGGGACAGTCTTTAAAAAAAAATGATCCTGGAAAACTGTATATCCACATACAGAAGAATAAAATTAGATACTTAATTCATACTATATGGAAAAAATCAACTGTAAGTAGATTAAAGACTTAAATATAAGACCTTACACTATAACATTGCTAGAGAAAACATGAGAAAAGCTTCTGGACATTGGTCTAGGAAATGATTTTTTTGATATGACACCAAAAGCACAAATATAAACAAGCAGGACTACATAAAGCTAAAAAGCTTCTGTATAGCAAGTATTTAATAAAGACTTAATAATTGAAAGATTTAAAATATGAATGAGTATTAAAAGATATAATAATATCAGTGATATGGAAGGGGAGAAACTGTTGATTTTCAGTTTCATGGTTTTATTTTACTGGGAAGATATGAATGCTCAGTAAGAGTATCATCTGATCAAGTGAAGACGGGATTTGTGAAGAACTTACTCCCGACTATATAACATCCCTTAGTAAGGAGCCATTTTACTCTATCTCAGCTGCTGTCTATCAAGACAAGGCTAGCTTCTTAATGGTCTCCTTTCTCCAATGGTGGAAGTGGTGGCTTGGGATTAATGTCCTTAATTATTAAGAGAAGACGTGGCAATCCTGGAAATCAAAACGTCTAAGACCTCTTTAATTTAATATAAGTTTAGTCCCAAACAAACATACTATCTCCTATGGTTTAAAATGTCCCCCATAAAGCATGCATTGAAAATGTAATTCTTAATGCAACAGTGTTGGCAAGTGGGGCCTCATGGGAGGTGTTTAGGACATGAGGGCTTCACCCTCACTAATGGATGAATGCTGATTATAAAAGGGTATGAGGCTGCAAGTTCAATCTCTTGTCTTCTCTTTGCCTTTCCTCCATGCGATAACACAGCAAAAAGGCCATAACCAGATGCTGGTCACTTGATCTTGGATTAACTAGCCCCCAGAACCATGAGCCAGTAAGATTCTGTTCATTGCAAATCACCCAGTCTTGTATTCTGTTACAGTAGCGCAATACGAACAAAGACATTATCTCAACCTAAGCGTTAATATAACCTTGGTTTGTTTTACCAACAGGGATAAGGAGGTTCATAATGACATGCAATAGGGAAGAGCCTCTGTGCATAGCTTAATATCTGCTCTTCCATATACCATCATACCCAGACACTCAACCATGGAGCCTTAAGAAATATCCTGTCTATATTTTTATCTAACCATGAATTTATGAACAATTACTCCAGCTGGATCTGTACCATGTTTATAGTTCTTGCTGCTAGTCAAATCAAGTGGCAAGCAGGATCATTTAGGCCTTGGAAAAATATTAAGATGTCAGAGGTTTGTAAGTTAAGCTGTGGTCTTTGTTTCAATTGAAATGTCTAGAGGCACTGGTAAAGTCCAGGAGGCTGGCTTTCCAAGTTAAAGCTATTGGCATATGTATAACTTGGTAATAATAACCCAGGTGGTTAATTCTTCTGCTTTAAAACCCTTTCTTTCCTGTTTACTTATGGATAATCAGAACACAGAGCATAGTTTCATGGTACCAAAGAGGGGGGGAAAAAAACCCAAAACAAACAGAAACCAGTACCTTACAAGAAAATGATTGATAAATGTATGCCAGCTTTCACATTTATAACTGGGGCAGATGTGGACACCATGGAACTCCAGTGCTTTCCAAGGGACATTAGTGCTCTCTTATCTCATAGGCCCATGCTTTCTTTTATCAAGGTACTAGTGCAATCAAATGATTAATCAGAAGTATGCTTGGCGAGCAAAGGGATTTGTGTAGTTTTGCAGGACATTTAATCTGGACTGGGTGATGTGGAGGCTGATGACCTGCCTCCCTCGCTGTATACTTTCCTATTGCCTGAAACACAAAGGTCTCTCAGTCAGTGGCCTTTTGCATAGCCCTGGAGAGTCTCTAATAATATGATCATCTCTGGCTCTCTTTTTTTGTCCAGCTTTATAAAACTGCTATCTTTCAGTTATGAAAAACATCTTCACCAATAGGATATTATATCATTTTTACCTTAATAGTTAAATTTTAGATAATGTACACCACTTAAAAGACGAATTTATTTTTTATCCTTAAGAAATGTACCTTATTTACATTAGAAAAAAATCACAAGTAATTTCTTCATGTGTAAGTACATCTTTTAAAAATACCGTTTGTCAACTTTTTTTTTCTCCATTACAGTGAAAGGCTAAGATAGATACAGAAGCACGGGAAAATGAAAAACTAAAAAAAAAAAAATCAGAAACATAACAATTGAAAATGTTTTCTTACATATTTTTCTTATGAAAATGGTAATACGTTGACCATACCATTTTGTGTGCTAAATTTTAATTGTATTACAGTTTGCTATGGCAATAAATACTATTCTAGAATTGTTTTTTAATTGATGCATATTATTGTATGGAGATATCACAATTGACTATATCCTATTGATGGACATTTAGATTCTTCCCAAATTTTTAATTTATAGCATTATAGATAATGCTATGAGTGTTTCTTTTAAAATATCTATCATTTGCATCTTTGATTTTTTTCCTTAGCATTCATTTTTAGAAGAGTTTTGTTGTATGTATTGGCTAGACAGGTATATCACTCTTTCATATGGCTAGTTCAACTTACTATACACTGATGCTTCATCTCAAGTTAATACGGTGATATTTCTGATTGTGGTCTCAGAATTAGGTTGTTTTGTGAATTTGTAGCCTGAAATTTCCTACAAGGCACCTCAGTGTAAGCAAATCTTTGTACTGTATAAAAGTCTTCAGAGTGTTATTTTTGTTGCATTTTGAATAAACTCCTATTTAACTGTTATGTGTGCATCTCTGTGTGTGTGTTATATATCATATGCATAGCTAAGAAAGTAAAGTATATACATAGTACATATAGTGTGAAGCACAGATGGTTCCTGACAGGATGGTTCAACCCACAATGTTTTCAACTTTACGATGGTGTGAAAGCAGTACACATTCAGCAGAAACTATATACTTTGAGTACTCGCACAACCATTTTGTGTTTGACTTTCAATACATATTCAATAAATTAACATGAAATGTTCAATACTTTATTATAAAATAGGCTTTGTGTTAGATGATTTTGCCCAATTGTAGGCCACTGTGAGTGTTCTGAGCACATTTAAGGTAGGCTAGCATAGGCTACAACGTTTGCTAGTTAAGTGTATTTAATGCTCGTTGGACTTAAAATGTTTTTAATCTACAACAGGTTTATAAGGATGTAACCTCATCATGAGTCTAGAAGCATCTATACATATATTTTATTTTCTTCAAGTTTAGATATTTGTTTTATTAGTTTATCAGGTTAACTTTAAGCTAAGTCTAAATTGAGGAACTCTATTTGAAAAAAAATGATAAAATTTATATTGTTTCACTTTGGGCATGCAGTTATCATTTTTTGAACCCAAAATATTTGGTACCTAGAAATAATCCATGCTAAAAATTCATTTATTTCTCCTTTTCCATTTTATTTGCTATTGAAAGGTTTTTGAAGGCTACAAATGGTAGAAGATTCTATAGGAAAATCTACACATATAGTGTTCTAGATCAAGGTGTGTGTATCTTTATGTGTTTGTGTATATGTACATGTACCTGTGTCTATTATGAAAACATCTGTACTTTTCCACGCGTTTGTAACATTTATAGTTATTATCTTGGTATTGTAGTGTATAACATGCAGTTCTTATGGTATAAAAATATGTGCATTTCTAACCTGCCTCACAAGGTAAAATGTCGGGGAAAACTTTCAGAAGCCTATTTTTAGGTGCTTTAGTAGTTGCCTGGTTAATTATCTTAATCAAATACTATGTTGTAACCCCCCTAAAAATGTATTAATGATTAAAAAATCTAATTAAGTTATTGTCCTTTCTTAAAGATTTTTAACCTGGTGTATTAATCCGTTCTCATGCTGCTAATAAAGACATACCTGAGACTGGGTAATTTATAAAGGAAAGAGGTTTAATTGGCTCACAGTTCCACATGGCTGGGGAGGCCTCACAATTATGACAGAAGGTGAAGGAGGAGCAAAGTCACATCTTACATGATGGCAGGCAAAGAGAGCATGTGCATGGGAACTCCCCTTTATAAATTCATCAGAACCTGTGGGACTTATTCACTATCACAAGAACAGCATGTAAAAGACCCACCCCCATGATTCAGTTACCTCCCACTAGGTCCCTCTTACAACACGGAATTATGGGAGCTACAATTCAAGATGAGATTTGAGTGGGGTTACAGCCAAGCCTATCACCTAGACATAGTGACCCCTCCAGAGTTTATGAATGGGCTTCACAATATGTATGAATACATAGAAATCGGATAACTTTAAAGTTATGTTTATATGTATTTGCACATTATTTTTTCTCTGAGAAAAGAGTCTAGTTTTGAAATTTCGTTCTCTAAGGAATCCATTATATTTAAAAGAGTTAATAATCATAGCTATAAGACATACTAGTTGTGTATCAGAATATATTAAATAGGAAGGCTATAATTTAAGAATTTAGTGACTTTAGGATTTTCAATAACATGGTGTGTTCAAACATTATATTCCCTGTCATAGCACAAATCAATTTTATTATGCTATGCAAATTGGGTAGTTTTATGTAACTCTATTAGTCATATAAAGTTTTCTCTAAAGAGGGAAGGTGTTGCAGAAAATAACAATAGCAACAACGTTTGGGTTGTTTGAGTTCATGTCAATTTAGGGAATTGCCTAGGGTTAAATCTTGAGTTCATTTTTTGTTTGTTTGTTTTGGTTTGGTTTTCTTTTTTAGTAAATGAGGGATCCAGGACTTAAAAAAAAAAGAAAAGAAAATCAATGAAATTGATAATTATATCATTTGTTTGGCTAAATATCTTAAACTTAGTCACATATATTTGAATCTGTCATATGCAGGATATTTTACTGAGGATTTGAGGTCATATGGAGATGGGTAAGAGACAGCCCAAATTTTACAGAATTTTGCAGTCTAGAATAAAAATAAATTTGCAAGACCAACCAAAATCTGAGGCAAACCCAGCCTGGGCAACATGGCAAAACACTATCTCTACAAAAAAATAGAAAAATTAGTTAAATGTGATGGATGCGCCTGTAGTTCCAGCTACTTGGGAGGTTGACATGTGAGGATCACCTGAGCCTGGAAGATCAAAGCTGCAGTGAGTTGTGATCATGCCACTGCACTCCTGCCTGGGTCATAGAGACCCTGTCTCAGAAATAAACATCTAAGGCAATGTACTTTCTGGTACAAATAACTCAAAAGCAAGATTACCTCATGTCAAGAAAAATCAGGTCAGCCAAGATGCCCATCTACACCATTGCAACCAAGAACAGTTCTAATCACAGTAGAAATTTGGCAAGAGGCTGTGTATTAAAATCTAGGCTTTATTATTATTATTTTAATTTATTTAACTTTAGGTGCATACTATATCTGGCATTTTTCCCCATATTATCCCTCCCCACCCTCCTCTCTCTCCCCATCCCCTGCTGTCTCTCCCCTACCCCCCCAACTGCCCCCAGTGTGTGATGCTCCCCTCCCTGTGTCCATGTGTTCTCATTGTTCAACATCCACCTATGAGTGAGAACGTGTGGTGTTTGGCTTTCTGTTCTTGTGTCAGTTTGCTGAGAATGATGGTTTCCAGATCCATTCAAGTCCACATGAAGGACACAAACTCATCGTTTTTTATGGCTGCATAGTATTCCATGGTGTATATGTACCACATTTTCTTTGTCCAGTCTATCATTGATGGACATTTGGGTTGGTTCCAGGTCTTTGCTATTGTAAACAGTGCTGCAGTGAACATATGTGTGCATGTGTCTTTATAGTGGAATGATTTATAGTTCTTTGAGTATATGCCCAGTAATGGGATTGCTGGGTCACATGGATTTCTATTCCTAGATCCCTGAGAAATCGCCACACTGTCTTCCACAGTGGTTGAACTAATTTACACTCCCACCAACTGTGTAAGAGTGTTCCTATTTTTCCACATCCTCCCCAGCATCTGTTGTCTCCAGATTTTTTAATGATCTCCGTTCTAATTGGCATGAGATGATATCTCAATGTAGTTTTGATTTGCATTTCTCTAATGACCAGTGGTGATGAGCATTTTTTCATATGTTTGTTGGCCTCATGTATGTCTTCTTTTGTAAAGTGTCTGTTCATATCCTTTGCCCACTTTTGAGTGGGCTTGTTTGTTTTTTTCTTGTAAATCTGTTTTAGTTCTTTGTAAATTCTGGATATCAGCCCTTTGTCAGATGGGTAAACTGCAAAACTTTTTCCCATTCTGTTGGTTGCCGATTCACTCTAATGACTGTTTCTTTTGTTGTGCAGAAGCTGTGGAGTTTGATTAGGTCCCATTTGTCTATTTTGGCCCTTCTTGCCAATGCTTTTGGTGTTTTGGTCATGAAGTCCTTGCCTTTGCCTATGCCCTGAATCGTTTTGCCTAGATTTTCTTCTAGGGTTTTTATGGTGTTAGGTTATAAGTCTTTAATCCATCTGGAGTTAATTTTAGTGTAAGGTGTCAGGAAGGGGTCCAGTTTCTGCTTTCTGCACATGGCTAGCCAGTTTTCCCAACACCATTTATTAAACAGGGAATCCTTTCCCCATTGCTTGTTTTTGTCGGGTTTGTCAAAGATCAGATG
>CAUYLG010041262.1:0-60082 GCA_963573385.1 Cacajao melanocephalus | reverse complement strand
TTTAGTGTAAGGTGTCAGGAAGGGGTCCAGTCTCTGTTTTCTGCACATGGCTAGCCAGTTTTCCCAACACCATTTATTAAACAGGGAATCCTTTCTCCATTGCTTGTTTTTTGTCAGGTTTGTCAAAGATCAGATGGTTGTGTGGTGTTGCCTCCAAGGCCTCTGTTCTGTTCCATTGGTCAATATCTCTGTTTTGGTACCAGTACCATGCTGTTTTGATTACTGTAGCCTTGTAGTTTAGTTTGAAGTCAGGTAGCATGATGGGAGGCATGACATGAAAATAGAGTATCCCTATTCAGATAGCTGTGGTCCACTTGTTAAGCCTGAGTGCCTTAAAAGTTGGAGCCTGGGTGTGATAGTATTAAGAGGTGATTAAGCAAAAGAAAAAAATATTTTAAAGAAGTTGGAGCCTGGGGGAAAAGCTTACTATTAATTCTTGATTATGGGCTGCCATCCCAGGGAAGGAAGAGGGGAGAAAGGAAGAGATGTAGGAAGGAGAGAGAGCAATTTAGAGAGAGAAACCCCAAGTCAGCCACAGCTCCACAGGCAATGCACTGTCCTCATTCCCCAGGGAGCTCTGCAAAGCCTAGTGGAACACCTGTGTCTTAGAGAAGCCATGCAAGGTGTTGGGATCCCTCTTCTCTTGTGTCTCGTCTTTTACTCGTCAGAGATTGTTCTGAGAGACATTACTGCTAGGTTGTCCGGTCCTCTCTGCTTGGGAAGCCAGTATCTTGTGGGTCCAGGCTGACACCTGAGAGTGGGGAGAAAGAGGTGCACTCTCTCCAGGGGGCTGCAACTGGGGGATGAGATGAATGAGTCACCAGGGAAATGCAGCTGTGTGGACCAGGACCCAGCATAAAGTTCATCCCTGAATTCCAAGGAGTGAGGACGCAGAGGAGAGAGCCATCGTCTTTGTTGTTTTAATAATGCTTTGTTTTATACGCAAATGATAGGAATATTAGTTTCCTAGGGCCGATGAAACAATATACCAGAAATTGGGTGGTTTCAAACAATAGAAATTCATTTGCTCCTATTTCTGGAGGCCAGAAATCCAAGGTGAAGATGTGCACAGGACCATGTTCTCTCTTTGGCTCTAGGAGAGGGTTTGCTCCATGCCTCTCTCCTGGCTCCAGCACAGCTGCCAGTCCTTGGCACTCTTTGGCTGGTAGATGCATCGCTCCAATCTCTGTCTCTGGCTTCATATGGCCATTTTCTGCTATGTGGCTATGTCTCTGTTTTCTCTTCTTCAAAGGATACCTGTCACTGAACTAGGGCCAACTCTGATGCAGTATGATTTCATCTTAACTCATTACATCTGCAAAGATCCTATTCCCAAAGGTCAAATTCTGAAGTTTCAGGCAGATATAAAATTTATGGGGTTGGGGGGACACTAATCCAATAAAATATGCTGAAATTAACTATCTCCCAGCAGGTAAATAGTTAATAACCTCTATATCAACTGCATATTAGACTAGATCCTATTTAATTGGACTGGAGTTGGACTCAGGCATTCTTTCATTTACCCCAAGTAATTCTATATATATATTATTTATTATCATCAGTATTATATCACTGGTTATAATGCAACTGGTAACATTTATTGGACAGTTACTATGTCTCAGGCACTGGCTGAGTGCTTTATGTATATAATATCAATGATGTCATCATTCCAGCTCTTCTTCTCATCTTATAGATAGAGATACAAGTCAACAATGTTAGAAAATCACCAGGGGACACAGAGCTAGGAGCAGCCAAGTCAAGACATCCAGGCTGTCTGGCTCCAGAACTAGGGCTCATCTCTGCCAAGAGGACCCTGCACATGTTTAAAAACTTTCATCTCCTTCTCCTCTTTAGACAGTCTCAATTATTTAGAGAAATTGTAAACATTTTCAGATGCGTGACTGCAAACCTTCACTACAAAGAAATAAAACAGCCTCGACAGAGAGGGGCTGATGTATCACATGTATCTTGTACAACCTGAGGATGAGTCACCAAAGGCATAAGTTAATAAATGACAGAAATTATTATTCAAACAGATTTACTACTTTCATGTCTCCCAATTTCACAAGTTTAGACAAAAAGCGATGCATTTAGAAGACATCGCTCCAGCATACTTCGAAGATTAGCTGCTTAACCTATAGTAAAACCCGGTAGTTATGAAGCTTGGAGAACAGCTTCTATGACAAATGAGGATCTAAGAGCCAATATTTCATAATGATGCCTACCTGCATTAAACTAAGTCACCCCATTCTGGGCAATCATTGCAGACTCTTCAGGTTTACTCTCTTGGACATGATCTTGGCTCCCTGGAACTATGTTCTGTCCTGGGGCCTTTTTAGCTGCAGCCTTCCGGACTCTTCCTCAATCCATTTGAGCTGCATCCTACCTGTCCTAAGGGTACACACTGTCTCTAACCTGGCTTCCTGTCTTGGCCATCGACCTGCACTCCCTTCCCCATCAATGGTGGGATGGCGGACATGCGGCTGCCCAGCTTAAAATGCTGTGCTTCCCAGCCACATGCCAGGCAGAACCTTGTTGGCATCCACGTTTCTGTCTCTGTGCCTGGGCCTGCTCCTCACCTTGTCTTCAGTGTCCTTTTCCCTTTGATTTTTGTCTAAATACAGCTCATTGTGAGACCCGTTGTGGTCCCACCTTCTTCACGTCTCCAGCTGCTCTTGCCTCCATGGGCCATTTCTTCCTCTGAAGTTCTCTTACATTGAGTCAATCCCATTCTGTTTAGATCTCAGCTGTTCTACATTTGTTTCACATAAATTGACCTTGGCTCCCAAACTGTATAACAAGTTCCTCCCAGGGGCAGAAACAAGGTGTGCACATCACTGGTATTCCTCCCAGTCTTGTCAGCATAATGCCAACCAAACCAAATTGGAGCGATCTCCACGATACCTGATAATTACCTTTTATACCTGCAGTATAAAAAGTGTTAGCTTTCTGATATTAAATGAAGGTGCCCAAATAATACCATCAGATCATGTTAAAATTTTTTCATGATGACCTGAATTAATATGATATGATTAGTATAATTTTCAGCCATTATGAGGCTGTTACTTCGCTGTGTGGTTGATTAAAAATGGAAGTTACCAATGGAGTCTACATGTCATTGTTTTGGCCAATGCAAAATGTAGCCAGGAGCACACCACACCTGACAGTGTCAGTGACTTTAAAAAAACACACACTGTTGAAGAGTTTAATGACTCTTGATTTCAAGCTAAGGGCTGATTAGGAAAGGGTCCATTGGCAACTCATCCCTAGAAAATTAAAACAGAAGCATAGATATTGTCATTTGACTTCCGAGATTTTCTTTCTCCTAGAAAAATGCACACCGTGAACGAGTGCTGTAACTAAAGTAAAATACTGTGATATCGTCTAATCTTAGAATCTCTTAGGTGAGAGTTTGTTCAAGAGGGCTAACCTAGACCCCAGTAGAAAAATCCAGCTGATGGCCATGTGGGTCCATTCCCTATGGTCCAAGGAGCAAAAAGGCCCCTCTCCTGAGTATCTAAGCTTTTTGAATACTTGCATTATTTTCTACCTTTCTTCTTAGCTTTGAGCTTTGTAAACAGGAGATGTTTTGTTGCTCTTGTTTAAAAGATAATTTAGAAATTACAACTTTAGCATGTATCTAATAATTACTTGCCTCAGCATTTCATCATTACAACTCTAATGAACATAATGTCTATTTGGATTTTAACAACCAAGAAAAGCAAAGAAAAACCCTCACTTGGAAACCCTTCAAAAGTTTCTCATTTGGCTACAGTTACTCGGACTCTCTGCAAAATGAAGAAGCAATGTAATCCCTACATTACGCAAACAGTTGTGAGTCTTTTATCAGACTTTCTGCTCATGCCAAAAGGCATTATTCTCTTTGTGTAAAAGTGACTTTGAAGATTAATAAGTAACAGAATGAGTACACATGGATTTATGAACATTTAAAATTGCCTAATGGTTTTGCATATGGACACTTTGAAAAAAAATAGGAGATACCTCAGTTGTTCTACATAGATTGCCTTAGGAGAAAGATGTAAAGGTGCGTCTTTGATTCGGGCTTAAGCAAATCATTGGTGACCCATAATGATCTCCCATTGACAATAGGTGGATTTTAGGTCTCCCCAGGAACTACAACAAGCTTTTAATACTTTATATCAGGAAAAAGGACTTAGCCTGTGAAGCTCATTGGCTTTGGTCCCCATTAACCTCTCTTTAAACACGAAAGACATATCGCAGGCCCAGAGAGATTGCATCAGCAGGCAGGCAGCAAGCTGAGAGCTGATTAGGATGTGCCACCCCCTAGAGGCAGAGGTCTGCCCCCTGACTCTATGAGCAAGAGTCAACACCACACCCTTCAATCCTTAGGCCTGCAATTTTTCCTGTACAGAAAACACAAGCATGTGTGGATGTGTGTGGGTTTCTTTAAAGATACGTAATTTGTTTGTTGCTTTATTTTCTACTTTTGAAAGATGGCAAGATCCCAGTCATGGAAACAGAAACCAGACTCGGCATTTTAACCAGAGAGGATTTAATTAAAGGGTTAGGATTTGAGCTGTTTTGGAAGAGCTGAAGAAGAAGGAGAAGACAGGGATCAGGAAGGACAGTTCCTGCAGTGTCTTGGTGGTCAGTACCTGCCCTGCTGGGCAGCCATTACAAAGCTGGCACCTGTGGGGCAGTATCCCTTTGCCCCCAGGTGGCCAAGCACATGGGCCCCTGACTGACTCCTACAGCCACCACTGTCAGGATTGGAGCCGGAGCTGCTGCCACAGCCAGAAACAGAACGTCCACTACCTCCCTCCTGCTTTCTGATCTTGCACTAGCTCCCTACTGCTGTAGCCTACGCATAACCCTACCAGCAAAGGAATCTGAGAAATGTAGTGCCCTGAGGTGCAGAAGAAAACACAGAAGGGCAGGCAGTATCTGGCCCATATGCCTATCATAGAACTTTAGAAAATGTTGTGTTATCACTGCACTTTAACCATTGAGGTATTTATTTTAAATTGATTCTTATTTAAATATAGAATATGAGAAAAATCCTATTTGACTATTTCATTTATGGAACAGTAAAGAAGAGAATCAGTTTTATATTAAAGAACATTGAATGGGTTTAAATAATATTTTGGGGGCATTTTAATTCACATAGTTCAAAAGTGGCTGAACAAATGTATTAAAAGGTAAGCTCTTGATAGGCCTTGCTATTTCATCTACAAAAGAACCCCTGTTTCCCTCTGCTAGCTAACCCAGCTGTGTGAAGTACAGATGGATGAAGCAAATTCTACTGTTTGGGTTTTTATATTTGACACCGGTTGATACTTTTCCGAAGCAAAATGTCGCATTTTTGCTGGTAGTTAGATGGTCTGTTTGATTTCTGAAATTTTATTTACTTTTATTTTAGGTGCATTCTTTACCTGCTTAATTCCAATAAGAAATGACTTCAGATAAATAATCATCAACTTTTTTACTTAAAATAAAATTTTTGTACCTCGAAAAACCAAAATTGATGATAAAAGTTACTTAAAATGACCATCATTACAACTATTATGCATATCTGTAAATGTCTTTACTTCTTTCATGTCAACTGATCATCTCAGCAGCTCTGTGAGAGGCCAGCTACTACTGCCTCCAATTTTTTTCCCAACTATGTTAGGTGACAGGTCATTAGCTGTAAAACCAAGGCAAGAAGTTGTACTTTATAAGTAAATATGACAGTTCACTTATGAATATGTATTTATGAGACTCCTCCCAATTCATATTCCAACCACATTAATTTTCTCTTCATGCTAGAGTCTAATGCAGTGGTTAGACTGCAGCATGAAACTGGGGTAAGCATACCGCTTGGAGGTTTTCAAAGATGATCACAGGAATTGTGGGCCTGGATACTTTTAAGGGAGTCAGTTTTCAGATCCTCAACTCACATTTGTCCTCTTTCCCAAAACAAATTTGTCTAAGAATATGTCCATTTTAAGGGTGCAGGTTCCTATCCAAAATTGTACTTTGCCCACTTTGCAAAATTAATCGTGCCTTTCTCTCATCTTACTGTGAGGTATTGACTTAAAGTTTTAAAATATACAGGGCACCAAACAATGGGACAATTTCACATACTGTTCCAGTATTAAGAAAGTAATTAACTTTCTTAAGGTAAGACTAATTATAAGTAAGTAAATGTAAATGACTAATGACTTAATTAAACAATTTTTTGTAAGTCTGGTGGTTTCCATTTTTTTTTTCTTAGAGCAGAACTGTAGCAGAATTTACATGACATGCTGGCTAATAGAAAAGTAAAAATAATTTGCTGATAGATCACTATGTAAATCTTGGCATATAGCTGAGAAGGAGGTTAAAGAATTGAGTCACATTCCTGTTACACTGCCTAATAGAAAAGTAAAAATAATTTGCTGATAGATCTTGGCATACAGCTGAGAAGGAGGTAAAAGAATTGAGTAACATTCCTATAACAAAACTCCCTCCATTCTCAATGATCTATTTATACAGACAAATCTTCTTGGCTCATAAATTTATAAAAATGAAAAACAGAAACATAATTAATTTTGAACCCTGACTCATTCTAGTAATAAATAATATATCCACTGATTTTATGACCCAACTGGAAAAACTTAGACTCTCTTAACATTTTTCTGGCCATGGAGATGTACATTTCCAACAAAATTTTACTTCCGTGTAATAATTATTTCTTAAAATGTATTACATCTTATGTTTTTCATCAGTTATGATCTAACAGTAATTGTAATTATAACCCAATCAGAAAAAAATCCAATATTTAAAGACTTACTGCCACAGGAAATTTTTAAAAATTAAATGTCAATTTATATACATAACTTATTGTACATAGAAGTATGGTGACAAAACCGATAAAATATTTTCTCCACAAAATATATTAGAATAAAAGTCTGTGGACATGAAAATAAAAGTTCAAAGAGAAAAAAGATTGATGTCAAATTTCAGACTGTTAAAGAGCAGTCTGTTCATAGAAGTTGGCCACCTGATGGCAGATGTCCAATCGCTGTAATATTCACACTCTCTTGCAGTCATCCCTGCCTTTTTGGCACCAGGGACCAGTTTCGTGGAAGACAATTATTCCACGGATGGAGGGAGTAGGGGAAGTTGGGGGAGATAGTTTCAGGATGAAATTATTCTACCTCAGATCATCAGGCATTAGTTAGATTCTCATAAGGAGTGCACAACGGAGATTCCGCATCCAGCTCCCAACAGGGTTCATGCTTCTGTGAGAATCTAATGTTGCTGCTGAGCTGACAGGAGGCAGAGTTCAGGCAGTAATGCTCGTGGCCTGCTGCTGCTCACCTCATTCTGTGAGGCCCAGTTCCTAACAGGCCACAAACTGGTACTAGTCCATGACGCGGGGGTTGGGAACTCTTGCTCTATTTAATACACTTAAAAGAATGATGTTATAACAACGTTATATTTAAATGTCAGTATTTATAGTATAATGAAAATTACATCCTTTGCAGTTATTTAAACTGACAAAGAATATTTATGTACCAATGTAAACATGTGCATGTGATACATTTTCAAAATTTATGTAAAAAGTATACCAGCAAAAACATTTTACGAACCATTGATCTATACATAAGATAAGGTGTTTTGAAGATCAACGTTCCCGCATGTCTCCGTATGTGTTTTCTTTGTTTTCTCAGTTTGACCTGGTCTGTGTCAATGCGTGGATGCTGGACCTCACCCAAGCCATCCTGAACCTCGGCTTCCTGACTGGAGCATTCACCTTAGGCTATGCAGCGGACAGGTAGGTACCAGTGTGACAGCCATTTTACATCCCTATAATACCATGCATTAATATGGGGGAGAAAAACGTTTTATATTAACTATTAAAACAATATTTTTGCCAAATTTGGAAACAATTCTTGATTCCACCATTCATGACATTCACACTTGTTTGGTTTGACTAATTGTATTCTTCTCAAACTTCATCTCCTTATTCCTTGAACTGCATAAAGGCCTGAAGCTGCTCCCAGTAGGTCTGAGAGCATCAGAAGGAAAACACAGACCTCCAAAGCAGGAACAGCATGATTGGGGTAATGCATTGTTGTGCTGGATACTATAAAATCAATCAATTTGATGTACTTCAGTAACAACTTAATGGTTGTGGTTTGATTGATTTAATCATAAGATTGGCCCATTCCAAATTTGTTTCACCTAATTTTTTTTTTAAAAGAAATCCTTGTATTTTATACAGATTTAAAACTCTGTGAAAAAACATTTTTCTAAAAACCATTAAAGGAGTTTTTTCTCTATTATTTTATATTCATAAATGCAACTGCCCAGTGGCAGGCATGGAGAGTGTGCATATTCAAGACAGTGATGCTTTCTATTTAAATATTCTTCTTCCTTAATATCATTGATGCCAGTTATTGTATTCATGTTTAACTCTATTTTTATCCCAATTCTAACTATGAAAACACTTGCAGTAATTTAATACTCCTCTCTATCCCCCTTAACAGAAGTAATAGGAGTATAGAGTGGGAATCTCTGACTCATGGCCATATCTGGCCTAATATTGTTCTGGTCAATCCAGCCCAGGCCCAACATCTTGTGGCTGTGCCATTCAGTGGGTGATACGAAGGGTGCCTTTTAGAGAACTTCGAACAGCAATTATGTAGCTAATAGAACAACCAAAGGCCCCAAATTCTGTAGACATTTGAAGATCTAAGTTTAATCAGACCAGTGCTTCAAAATGGGTAGAGCCTTGGGTTTCATTTTCTGTCATTTTTTCTTTCTTTTTCATGTTTCTCTCTCACCCTCTCCACAGCTATCCTTTGCATGTGAGTTTCTGCTGGATCCTTTTATGTGTGATGCCCTTTCCCCTTTTTCTTCTTTTTATCGGTGTCCTCTTCTCCTGTTCTACTTCTAGCCCTTTCAAGCTTCATCTTTTCTTTCTTAATCTCCCCCTATCTCTTCTTTTTTTCTGGCTACAATTTGAAACTATGCAGTTTAAATATTTTGTTTTGTTTTTACTCTTTCTAATTTAAATATTAAGTTTTGCTTCATCTGTGCTTTTTTTCTCTTACTCTATCAATAAACGTATCTCCAAACTAAATTAACTTTATTAAAGTTGGAGAATTTCCCCTACCTGTATTCTTCTAAGTGATTGAGCATCTGTTCTCATATAGGACATGCTGCATTGGAGGGGAGGAGCCAGACCTGGGAGAATGCGGAACCATGAATAACTCTGCCTCCAGCATTTAGCTTCTTCTCTTCCTCCATATCCATGATTTATATCTGTGAAGGAAGAACAAGAAATAACTTAATATGCCATTTGTCTATGAGAGTACAGTGTAGGAAGGGCAGAAAGTGAATTTCAAAATCTAGATTGGGGCTTCTGGTTTCCTGTTCAGCAGATAAGGAGCTTAGAATTTGTCACTCAGCCTTGACAACAAGTAAAATGCTGAACAAGCTGAAAAAATCAATAATTCTTCTTAGATTCAAAAGAGAAGTGAGATCACAGGGCAAACTGCTACCTTCAGCACCGCTCCCCGCCACCACACCCAGGCCCTGCCCCAGATAGAAAGACAGACAGGAGAATACAGAGAATCATAACACAGGCAAAGAAACCTCCTTGGAAGAGCCAGGGTAGATAAACATGAACTGTAATTGATGAATTCCTGAGGATCAGTGTGGGTGAGCTGGAGGATTACAAATTCTAGAGGGACTCACTCAAAGGAGAGCCCAAGCTTTTGTGATTTATTTATTTATTGCTACCTGAAGCTCTACAAGGTTCTCAAAGCAAATATTAAGGAAAATCCCTCATGCTCTGGCAGCCAGAGGGGAAAAGGAACAATTTTGAAATATGCCAGAAGATCATTTTTAACAATGTCTGCCCTCAGGAGAAGATGTTTAACCAGAACCTAATCTTCTAGGGTTTTCTGAGCACCTCATTGATCTGGGGGAAGGGAAATACCAACTCCAGCCCCTTCTAGCCTTCCAAGTGGAGAAAGAAAAATACTTTGCACTTGGGAGAAGGGAAATATCCAGCTCCAGCCCCCTCTACCCATCCTCTCCTAGTTAAGAGGAGAGGGATAGAGAAGCACTTGTGAAGTTCACTGCTCAGAGGCATAAGTTCACTAAAAGACTGACAGCTACTCACAGAACCACAGAATGCTTTCCCTCCCCCAACACCTCACTACCACATTACTAGAGGTCTATTTACAGCAGGTCCTTTTACCCAGTACACCATGTCCACCTATCAAGAAAAAATTACAAGGCATACTAAAAGTCAAAACACACACACACGTGCACACACACACACACACACACACACTGTTGAAGAGACAGAGCAAGCATCAGAACCAAATTCAGATATGGCAGGGATGTTGGAATGATCAGGCTAGGAATGTAAAATAACGAATCCAAGAAGTCTGATGGATAAAGCAGCATGCAAGAACAGATGGCCCATGTAAGTTGAGAGATGAAAATTCTAAAAAAAGAAACAAAATGAAATGCTAGAGATCAAAACACTGCAACAGAAATGAAAAATGTTGTTACTGGGCCTATTAGGAAACTGGAAATAGCTGAGGAAAGAATCTCTGGCCTTGAGGATTTCCCAATAGAAACCTCAAAACTAAACAAGCAAACAAACCTGAAAAAGCAGAACAGAATATTCAATAACTGTGGGACAATTACAAAACATATAAGATTTACATAATGGGAATACCAAAAGGAGGAGAAAGAGAGAGAGAAATAGAAAAAATATTTGAAACAATAATGACTGAGAATTTTTAAAAAATTAATGTTAGAGACCACAAATCAAGGAAACTCAAAGAAAATCAAGTAAAATAATATCAAAGAAGTATACCTAGTAAATATCACAGTCAAATTACAGATAGTCAAAGATAAGGGAAAAATTCTGAAAGAAGACAGGAGAAAACCTCTTACTGTGGAAAAAGAGCCATGGTAAAAATTACATCCTACTTCTTTTCAGAAAAAATGTAAGCAAGAAGAAAATGGAATAAATATTTAAGGTGTTGAGAAAAAAAATTCCAATCTAGAATTCTATGCTCTGCTAAGTTATCATTTAAAAGTGAAGGAGAAATAAAGGCTTGGTTAGACAAACAAAAATTGAGGGAATTTGATCCCTTGCAATAAATATTAAAAGAAATTATTTAGAGAGAATGAAAATGATCAGGTTAGAAATTCAGATCTACATAAGGGAAAGGCATTGGAGAGGAGTAAGTGAATAAACTATTGTCTGTTAGATCAATTGAAAAAAGAAAAAAGAATAAAAATTTTTATTTTTCCTATTCTCAATAGATCTAACAGACAATAGTTTATTCAAAATAATAAAGCAACAATGTGTTTGATTGTGCATGCTTACATATGTAAACATACATAAGCATATGTAGAGATTATTTTTTATAAGGTACTCATGCTCTCATGAAGCGATACAGTGCTATTTGAAAGTGGATTTGAATTAGTTGTAAATGTATATTGTAAACTCTAAAGCAACTACTAAAGAAAAGATTTTTTAAAAAAGCATGACTGATATGCTAAAAATGAAGAAAATGTGGAATCCTATAAACTACTGTTCAATTAAACCACAAAAGCCAGGAAAAAGTGTGGAATACAAACATAAGAATAATAAGGGAAACAAACAGAAAATGATAGCAAATATGGTGGACATTAATCCAACCATATCAATAATCACTTTAAATGTAAAATAGTATAAGTGCACCAACTAAAAGAGATTGTCACAGTGGATCAACAACCAAGACCCAAATATATGTTGTCTACAAGAAATCCACTTTAAATATAAAGACACATATACATTAATAGTAAATGGATGGAGAAAAATATACCATGCTAGCAGTAATTAAAAAAAAAAAAGCAAAAGTAGCTATATTATTATCTGCAGAGCAGACTTCAGAGGAAGGCAAGTTATCAGGGATAAAAAGGGGCATTATGTAATGATAAAAGGGTCAATTCTCCAAGAAGCCAATCATCCTTAATGTGTATGTGCCTAGTAGCAGAGCACAAAATTATAAGAGGCAAAAACTGTGACAAAACTAAAAAAAGAAATAGATTAATCCACTATTTCATTGGAGAGCTCAACATCCCTTTGTTGGAAATAGTCAGATTCAACAGGTAGAAAACCTGTAAAGACATAATTGAACTCAACAACACCATCGATCAACTGTATATAATTTTCGTCCATAGACAAATTTATCTAACAACAACAGAATTAACATTTTTTTCAAGTTCACATGAAATAGTCACATGCAATATTCAAATTAGATTACATTCTGGGCTATGAAAAACATATATTAACAAATTTAAAGACATAAAAATTACACAATGTCTGCTCTCAGACCATAGTGGAATCAAACTAGAAATTCTTAACAGGATAGATGGAAAATTCCCAGATACTTTGGGATAAAAGAACACATCTTCAGTAACATATAGGTCAAAGAAGAAATCTCAAGATAAATGAAAAAGTATCTGAAACAAAATGAAAATAAAAACACTCAAGACTTTTGGAATGCAACAAAAACAATGTTTAAAGGAAAATTTATAGCATTGAATAAATATATTAGAAAAGAGGAAATACACAAAATCAGTAGCCTAAGCTTTCACCTTAGAAAACTGAAGAAGAAGAGCAAATTAAACCCAAGGCAAGTAGAAGAAAAAAATAACACAAATTGGAGCAGAAATCAATAAAATTAAAAACAGGAAATCAATGGAGAAAATAAAACCAAAAGCTGGTTATTTGAAAAGATCAAAAAAATAAATAAGCCTCCGGTCAGACTGAGAAAAAAGAAAGAGGAGAGAGAGGTTGAAGACACAAATTACTAATATTAGAAATAAAAGGGGGAATACTATGACAGATCCCATGGACATTAAAAGAATAATAAACAAATACTATGAACACTCTGTGCTCACAAATTTGATAATCTACTTGTACTGGACCAATTCCTTGAAAGATTACAATCTGCCAAAACTCACCCAAGATCATATAGACAATCTGAATAGGGCTATATCTATTAAATAAATTGAATCAATAGTTAATTACTTTTCAAAACAGGAAGCACTGGGCCCAGATGTGTTCACAGGTGAATTTTGCCAAATATTTAAAAAAGAAACTCTACCAATTCCCTACAATATCTTTCCAAAGATACAATTAGAGGGATTGCTTTCTAACTTATTCTGAGACCAGCATTACATTAATACCTAAATTAGACAAAGACATTACAAAAAAAGAAAACTACAGACCAATATATCTCATAAACATAAGTGCAAAAATCCTCAACGAAAATTGGCCAGTAAAATCCAACAGTATACATATATAAAAAATCATACATCACAACCAGACGTATAATTTTATACCTCTGTAGCATACCAAGTATGTAGTATCCCAAGTATATAAGACTGGTCACATACTTGGGATACTACACACTTGGTATGCTGCAGAGGTGTAAAACTATACATAGCATACCAAATACTGTAGCATACCAAGTGTGTAGTTTCCCAAGTATGTAAGATTGGTTCAACATTCTAAAGTTGATTAATGTAATCTATCACATCAACAAACTAAGGAAGAAGAAAATGACATGATCATATCAATAGATTCAGAAAAAGTATTTGTCAAAGTCCAACATCTATACATGACAAAAACTCTCAGTAAACTAGAAATATAGGGGAACTTTCTCAACTTGGTAAGGAATGTCTATGAAAAACCTACAGTTAATATCATACTTAATGATGATAAACTGTATACACCCTTTCTAAGATTAGAAACAAGACAAATATGTCACCTCTATTAACTTCTTTTCAATGTCATACTGGAAGTCCTCACTATTGCAATAAATAAGAAAAGTAAAAGAAGTAACAAGTATACTGATTGGGAAGGACGAAATAAAACTCTTTATTCACAGATGGCATGATCGTCTATGTAGAAAATCAAAACAATTAACAACAAAAACTCCTGAAACTAATGAGCGTAGTAAAGTTGCAGGGTACAAGTTAATACACAAAAGTCAATTGCTTTCCTATGTGCCAATAATGAACAAGTAGGATTTGAATTTAAACACAGAATGCCATTTATATTAGCACCACAAGAATACACAATACTTAGGTATAAATCTAACGACATATGTACAAGATTTATGTGAGGAAATGTGCAAAATCTAATGAAAGAAATCAGAGATTAACTAAATAAATGGAGAGCTATTCAACATTCATGGATAGGAAGACTCAATATTGTCAAGATGTCAGTTCTTCTCAACTTGATCTATATATTCAATGCAATACTAATCAAAATCCTACAGAGTTATTTTGTGGATATTGACAAACTAATTCTAAAGTTCATATGTAGTGACAAAAGACCCAGAGTAGCCAACACAGTATTGAAGGAGAAGAACAAAGCCAGAGCGCTGACACTACCTGACATCAAGACTTACTGTAAAGCTATAGTAATCACGACAGTGTGGTATTTGTGAAAGAATAGACATATACCAGTAGTTCAATGGAATAAAATAGAGTGCCTAGAAATAGACCCACATAAATAAAGTCAACTGATCTTTGACAAAGCAGTGAACAAATGGTACTAGAACAACTGGACAACCACATGCAAAAAAAAAAAAGAAACTAGACATAGACTTTATACCCTTTAAAAATGGATCACAGACCTAAATGACTATAAAACTCCTAGAAGACGGAATAGGAAAAAATCTAGATGACCTTGGGTTTGATGATGACTTTTTAGGTACAATACCAGAAGCACGATCCATGACAAAAAGAACGGATAAGCTGGAAGTCATTACAATTAAAACTTTCTGTTCTGTGAAAGACATTATCAAGAGAACAAATGAAATGACAAGCCACAGATTGGAAGAAAATATTCACAGAAGGCAAATATTTGTTAAAGGACTGTTATCCAAAATACATGAAGAACTCTTAAAACTCAACAATAAGAAAGCAAACAATCCAACTGAAAAATGGGCCAAAGACCTTAAGAGATACTTCACCAAAGAGAGTATACAGTTGATAATAAGCATATAAAATGATGCTCTACATCATATATCATCAGGGAAATGCCCATTAAAACAACAATGAGATACCACTGCATACCTATTAGAATGGCCAAAATCCAGAACACTGCCAACAGCAAATGCTGGCGAGGATGTGGAACAACAGGAATTCTCATTCATTGCTGATGGAAATGCAAAATGGAACAATGACTGTAGATGACAAAATTCTTACACATTTTTGTAATTCTTACAAAATAAAACAAATTTTACTATACGATTCAGCAATTGTACTCCTTGGTATTCACCCACAAAAGTTGAAAACTCATATTCACACAAAAACCTACACATACATGTTTATAGTAGCTTTCTTCATAATTCTTAAAACTTGGAAGCAACCAAGATTCCCATCAGTAGGTGAATGGACAAACTGTGATACATCCAGACTATACAATACTATTCCATACTGAAAAGAAATGAGCGATCAAGCCATGAAAAGACACAGAGGAAGCTTAAGTACATATTACTAAATGAAAAAGCTGATCTGGAAAGGCTACATACTATACGATTTTAACTATATCACATTTTGGAAAAAGCAAAACTATGGAGACAGTAAAAAAAACAATCAGTGGTTGCTAGGGGGTGGGGAGAGGGAGAGGTGAATAGGCAGAGCACTGAGGATTTTTAGAGCAGAGAAACTCTTCTGTTAGATACTTTAATGGTAGATACATGTCATTATACACATGACAAAACATAGAATTTGCAACATCAAGAGGGAACCCAAATGTAAACTGTGGACATTGGGTGATTATGATGTGTCCATGTGGGTTCGTTGATTGCAGCAAATGTACCACTCCAGTGGGGAATGTTAACAAGGAGAATGCTGTGCATCTGTAGGGGGAGAGGACATAGAGTTCACTCAAAAAAGCTCTAGATAAACTAAGGCTACTCCCATCTCTACTCTGCTGACTCAGGCAAGATGCTATATGTACATCTCTTACAGAAATTTTTTAATGAAAAAATGTCACAGAATCAAATCTCTTAGTGGTCATTGATAGGAAACATTTACCAGCCAATAATTTGACACGTCTACGCTGACCCAATTAACGCCAGACTCTTGGAATGTTATGCATGATACCTTGTTTCTTTCCTAAGCTATTTAATAATACTTATGCCAATGGTGAAGATAAAATACAAAATATAAGAACAACTGACATTGGCTGTGAACTTTGTAGTTTATAAAATGCTTTCACATTAGTGGCTCATTTGATCCTCTCTACAACCTCCCTCTAGAAAAGGGGAAAAAACAAAAACAAGCAAACAAAACCTTAGTTTTGAAGACCTTAAGAATTAACCCAAGGTCTTATGACTGGTAGATGGTTGAGCTGAGATTCAAGGCAAGGTCTTGAGGCCATAATACACCATTGCTCCTTCCTTCTGCCTCACTCTCCTTATGACTTGACCCATAAAAAAGGCTAGAAAGTGTCACATCTGTACCACCAGGGAGACTCTCTGTGAAACGATAATTGTAAGGAGGGTCATCTTACAACGGCATCAGAAACGGCAATCACAAAGGATACGTTCTGTGCTTTAAATTTTGTAATTCCTGCCTGGGCAACATAGTGAGACCCTGTCTCTACAAAATATTAATATAATATAATATAATATTTTATGTTATATTTTCCCATTGTGTTGAAGAAAATGTTTAAGGTGAGCTCTTTTCATCTCTTTCTCAAAAAGGTATGGCAGGATTGTCATTTACTTGATATCCTGCCTTGGCGTTGGCATCACTGGGGTTGTGGTGGCCTTTGCACCAAACTTCCCTGTGTTTGTGATCTTCCGTTTCCTGCAAGGTGTGTTCGGAAAGGGAACATGGATAACTTGCTACGTGATTGGTAAGACATTGTTACACTATCTTCTCTATTTGGAAACTAGGGCCAGATGGCCAACAAATGCTAATCAATCTCCCTCTTCCTTATATGTCTGTCCTTTAACAAAGGAGATTTCACTGTAGCTACAGTAATTATTTCTGCAGATAGGAGAGCTCAGAGGTAGAATTCTGAGTGCTGTAGAAACTAAAATACCATCTTACTTTGGGAACCAAATATGGAATATTATAAAACACTCGGGTGAACTACTTTTAAGTACTTTTATATGGTTATCATATGGTTTCTAGCTTTGCTTTATTAGAAACTAGTCTTTACAAAATCTCAGTAGCTCCTTGAGGCATTTTAAAAGCATTTCCTCTGCCTTGTGTTCAGTGGTACAGCTGGAGAATACTTTCCTCTGTTCCCGACTCTCCTCTTTCTGAACAAGTGGGGAATTTTTTACCGTGGGAGAAATATGTTCTAAAAATGAGAAGTTCATTTGTGACCCTTGGCTATCTTCTATAGCCAGAAAGTTTGACCTTCTGTGGACGGAAGAAAGGAAAGGTTCGCTTTACTCTTTTCTCATTTCCCTTGGGAAAGTCCTGGCTACTCCTTTTGGTTCTATTTGTAGCTTGGGACTAGCCACCTAATTTAAGAGTCCTGGTAGATTTCTGACCAGGAAAATGTGAATTCGCATCTTAGATTTTTGCTGCAGATCTTTACACTTCCACTCTCTCTTGTCACTATTATACAATTGCCAAGCAGTGCTCATTTTGGAGACCCTTTGAAGATCTGTCTGTGGGTGGGAGAAGGAGAGAAGATTATTAGAGGAATTGGTTGTCACTGTCTGGAGCAAAAAGAATAACCTTTGAATGCAAGGCATTTTTAAGAAGACTCAGCCTAGGTGAATCTTCAAGGTTGTGATCTGAGGGCAGCAATAAAGTAGCTTATCCCAGGATAATCATAATAGAAGAAACCAATTAGTGGAAATGGGCAGGAAAGGAAAAGATTTCAGCAATAAAATTTCCCATGTGATTTTTACAGCAATATCATGTCAATGAAAAATACAACGCTGTGGAAAGAATTATCATTTAATAGAAGCTGTCTTGTGATAATGAAAAGTGTTTGTAGAGTCTAATATTCATAATGAATCTTCTAAGTAGACTAGAGTGTGCACATCTTTAGAGATACAGGGATGAAATATAGCCAGCCTACTATATTTATGTTTTGATAATTACAATTGCCTTTTAAAATAATCATCACTGAAGCGTTCCTAAAACCGACACATATATTCTTCATACTTCCCTACTGTACCTAGAGCAGTGCTGGGCTGGGCGCATAAGAGGAATGTCGCAGGTGCCTGTGATAAGTGGCAGAGGCGAGAGTGGAAGAAAAGCATTTAGTGTCAGGAAGGACATCTCCATCCTTTCTGCAAGTGTGGAAGCCTTCGTACCTGAGCGCTAGCTTGTTCTAGCAATGCTGATGGATATAATAGGTGTAACATCTCTGTATTTGTTTGTTTTAGAGCTGACCTTGTGCTTCTGTGACCTCTTATGTTTGTTTTCCTTCAGTGACAGAAATAGTAGGTTCGAAACAAAGGAGGATTGTGGGAATCGTAATTCAAATATTCTTTACCCTTGGAATCATAATTCTCCCTGGAATTGCCTACTTCATCCCCAATTGGCAAGGGATCCAGTTAGCCATCACGCTGCCCAACTTCCTCTTCCTCCTTTACTACTGGTAATGTGGTTTGATTATCATCATTTTTACACTGATTCCACAGAAAGTAGACTCCAAACCAACATGAAAATAAAAGCAATAAAGGAGATTCTCTAACATCTCCAAAATGACCATGTGCTTTGAGAATTTTTAGAGAATTTTAGGATTTAAAGAGAGTATTTGTTGATGACTTTATTAATTATCAAGAAAACTGAATTAATAAAATTTCAGAACACTAAATTCTAAGTAGGGTACTGCATTATGTCTTGTTTTGTAATAAATATCTTCCTAAAAACTGTAAGGCAACAAACCATATCTGCCAGTATTTCAACATGCAAATTAAATGCAACGAAATCTACTTGCTTCTTTTTATGTTCCGTTAAGCAAATTAATGTTACTCAGAAATTCTCTGAGGAATTAGGAACTGTTAAGAGCACCAAAACATTACATTATCAAAAAGCTATGTGTAAGCATTTGATTTTTTTTTTTTTATTTTGAGACGGAGTCTTACTCTGTTGCCCAGGCTGGCGTGCAGTGGAATGATCTCGGCTCACTGCAACCTCTGCCTCTTGGATTCAAGCAATTCTCCCACCTCAGCCTCACCAAGTAGCTAGGATTATAGGCATGCACCACCACACCCAGCTAATTTTTGTATTTTTAATAGAGACAGGGTCTCACCATGTTTGTCAAGCTGGTCTCAAACTTCTGACCTCAAATGATCCACCCACCTTGGCCTCCCAAAGTGCTGGGATTATAGGCATGAGCCACTGTGCCCGGCCAGCATTTGATTTTTATTGAAATGAACATATTTTAATGATACATCTAATTTAACTTTAGTATATAGGCAAATCAGTTTACATAAATCAGGTTCCTAAGCTTTTCCTAATATTCACTAAATCTCAATTCCTTTCATATAAGGAATCAATATATTATAGGATAGCCTGGTTTTGCAAGAGCAATGTCATATTAATTATTTTGATGAGCAATGATCCAATTATCAAGCTAGCATTTTTTTCCATCCATTATAACCTTGTAAGAATAATCTGTGTTTCAGGGACCTAGTATCAACTCTCATTGTCTCCTAAATTTGTATCTAATTGCAGGATCCATTTTGATAGAAAAACTCAAAGCGATAGCTTTTAGATTTTGAAATTCCTGGGCATAACTCACAACAGCCTCCTTCTTTGCCAGGGCAGTCCCCGAGTCTCCCCGTTGGCTGATTACTCGGAAGAAAGGAGATAAAGCATTACAGATCCTGAGACGCATTGCTAAGTGCAATGGGAAATACCTCTCACCAAATTACTCAGAGGTAATTTCATTTAGTATGAGTAACAAATGTTGTTAAAGTAGGTGAATTGATTTTGTTGACACTTATGTACTTAATGTTGCTCCTTAAATTTATATACATAATACGCATATACACACACATACACACACACACACGCACAACCAAACATCTGGGAAATCATTTTCAGTTTCACTTACTTGAAAAAAAAATCTTGCGAAAAATCATATCATATTAAAGAAGAAATGATCATGAAGTTCTATTAGCACTATAGGTAAGGATAATTGATCATTTCAATACCTATTTTAATAATTGCACCAAGTTACTTGAATTATTATACTTCAGTTACTGTAAGCCCCATAATATTGAATGATTCATCTCAATTGCACAAACTGTAAAATTTTTTTGACTTTTAATTTAATCTAAAGTTTTGTTTGAAATTTGACCTTGAAAAAATACTATTTATTCAAACCAGAGCTTGAACAGTAATGTAATATTTTAGCCTTTAAACCCCCATATGCTGGTCTTCCTTCCTTTCCTCTTTTCTTCCTCTTTTCCTTCCTTCTTCCAAAAAAGGTTTTTTTGGGTGCCTCTGCATCAGTGTGCTAAGAAATGGGAAAGGGCAGCGTGCAACGGCTCACGCCTACAATCCCAGTGCTTTGGGAGACTGAGGTGGGAGGACTGCTTGAGCCCAGAATTCAAGACCAGCCTGGGCAACATAGCAAGACCCCATCTCTACAAATAGAAAATTTTAAAAACTAGCTGGCATGGTGGCATGCACCTGTTGTCTCAGCCACTCGAAAGGCTGAAGCAGGAGGATCACTGGAGTCCAGGAGTTTGAGACTGCAGTGAGCCAGGATCATACCACTGCCCACCCGCCTGGGAAACAGAGCAAGATCTTGTCTCAAAAACAGATTAAAAAAAAACAAAAAGAATGGGATAAAAATTAAAAGTTTATTTTTTGCCCTTTGGAATATTTGATAGGCACTTGAGGATATAACGTGCATTTAAAGCAACCCCTAAATAATTAGAGAATAGCATATAAATAAAAATATGACAATGCTTTAGCTGCAAAGACTAAGTGATTACAGAATAACAGAAAGGTTGCTATAAAAGGAATGTTAGAGAAGAACTTTTGGAATATATAAATCTTGATTTAAGCCTAGGTTGTCAACATTGTTTTCTTCATATCATTCAGTTTGATTTCACAGGAACCTTGTGATAAGAACTAGGTTTTTTGAGGTCGTATTGTCCCCTCCCAGCCCCTGAAGCTTGGCCACAAATATTTGGATTTCTGCCTTCTTCCTCTCTCTTAAATTAAGTGGCAAGCAGTAGGCTCTTTTCCAAAGGTTTAAACTGAACAGTTGTTACTGGCGCGAGTAGGTTAGTGATATACCTTGAGGTTTACAGATTATAAAATATGTAGTAAAGATAAAGCATGATCTTTTTAAACCGCTATGATTAGTCCATCCTTGTCACTCTTTGAGCGAGCGCATTTGAGCTGTGTGTTCCTTTTAGGGAAAAATAACATACCCCTGTTTTCCCAGCTTGCACGCATCCATTGACTGTAGTCCTCATAGCTGAGTCAAAGATCTGATCATTTGTATTTAATTTGAATCATCCAGTGAATAATCTCTGCTCTTCACTCAGCAGTATCCTGAAGATATTGCACACATAGCTCCAAGGTAATCATGTATACAATCTAAACCAAGGTTTAGGTCTTAATTTAAAGGTCTAAATATAGAAATATATTAAGGAATATAGAATATAGGAAAGAAAGGAATATAGAAGGGAAAATAGAAAAATAAGATTATAGAAAGTAAATAGGAATAAAGAAAAGAATATAGAAAATAGGAATATAGAAAGTAGTCTAGAAAAATAGGCATCTAAAAAGGAATACAGAAAAATAAGATATAGAAAGAAATCTAGAAAGAGATATAAAAAGAATATAGAAAAAAATAGCTGTGTGCTGGTAGCTTGTGACGTATAATGTTGGATTGAGCAGGCACATCATGTGTGATAGTGTCACTGAGAGAGGAGCATGATTCCCTGAAACAGCTGCTTTTACACATCCCATGAGTGTCCAGTTTAGTGCTGCTCCCACAGACCCCCTGACCCAGCTTTATTCATGACTACTGTGGAGATGATGACAACAGGTAAGTAGTTCAATGTTTCACATGGCTGTGCTTGTGAGAAATCATGAACTATGGGATCCAGTGGCTTCCAAGTCATTTTAATTTTAATATGGAAATTTCCAAGCATGTTCAAAAATACAAAAAAAAGTTTAATAAATCTCTATGCACATCCCTGAGCCCCAACAGTTACCAACTCCTGACTGATTTTAATTTTTCTACACTCCACCTAGTTCCCCCATCCACTAAATGGGATGCAATCCATCATAGCATTTCATCTTGTAATATTTTCCTCTAAAGTAGGAACACATAAACATCTCTGGAACTATGTGTGCACTATCTTCAGGACACTGCTGAATGAGTAGCAAGGACTATTCCTGTGGTTCTTGAAATTCAGTACAAGTAATCACACCTTTGATCCAACTGTGGGGACTGATCCCTATTATGGGAGCAAAGACGAGGCAGTGATAAAATATAAATAAAAACTAATATCAATGTCATTTTCCTAAGAAAAATAGCCATAATTCCTTAATATCAAGTCAGTGTTCCACTTCCCTGATAGTCCTACAATGTTTCACAACATCTTTGTACATTACACTCCTCCTGAAGTTATAGATTGTGAGTTGTGATCTCTTGGGGTTTATTTAATCCATAGGTTCCTGATCTTTTTCTTTTCCTTCCAACTTTGGGAGTAAAAAAAATCCTGGGGTTTTTCTCCTGTAGAGTTTCCACAGCCTAAATTTTGTTTATTATATCTGTAGGATTTTTTAACATGTTTCTCTGTCTTTTATATTTCTTGTCAATTGATAGTTAGATCTAGAGCTTAATCAAGTTCCGGTTTAATATTTCTGACAAGACTAATTCATAAGTGGCTTACTACATTTCCATTGAGAGATATCTGGTTGTTGCTTGTCTCTTCTTTTGGAACATTACTTGCCACTGATAATCACTGCCTGGATTTACTAACTCATCAGAGGTTTCTTAAGGACAATATTCTCATCTTATCATTACTTCTTCATTTATTGCTGGAGTACTTATATAAAGACTAATTTCTCCCATTAACTCTTGGTGATCTTGAGATATAGTTCCTATAGGAAAGGTAAGACATATGCATCATTTTTTTTTTCAAAATAATAAATTGGCTCCCTACATTCTCTCAAAGTGATTAATGAGTTGGGTGTTTTTATTTAAACACAGTGTATATGTTCCAATCCTTTACAGTTGTATTAGTCTGTTCTCACACTGCTATAAAAACTGCCTGAGACTGGGTAATTTATAAAGGAAAGAGGTTTAAGTGGCTCACAGTTCTGCAGGGCTTGGGAGGCCTCAGGAAACTTACAATCATGGCAGAAGGGGAAGCAAACACGTCTTTCTTCATGTGGCGGCAGGCAGGAGAGGTGCCGAGCAAAGGGGAAAAGCCTCTTATAAAACCATCAGATCTCATGGAAACTCACTCACTATCATGAGAACAACATGAGGGTCACCGTCCCCATGATTCAATTACCGCTCACCGGGTTCTTCCCATGATACATGGGGATTATGGGAACTGCAATTCAAGATGAGAGACTTGGTTGGGGACACAGCCAAATCATGTTAGCAGTTATTTTAGTGAGTATCCTTTTGGATGCTCAAATTGCTCCATCTTTGGGCAGACACAGCTTATCCTGAGTCTGCCATCCTCTAGTAGCTTCCGAATACTTCTTTGCTCTTTAGCATGATGAGATTTCCCAGTCTCATCTTGTAAGTTCTAGTCTCACATATGGAATCACCTGTTTCTCCAAGGGAGCTTTGGTTTTTGAAACAAAGGTCTTCAAACCGAACCTACCCATCTTTAGCCTTTTTAATTGTACAGCATACACAGAAAAGCAAAGTGTTATCTTCAAAAGAAGGATTTAACATTTGAGTTTAAAACACCTTGCTAAGAGCAGAATTCAGCCACATTATGGACCACATCATAGTTTTCCATCTCAAAGATCCTTATGACCCCATAAGCACTATCCTGTGCAGAAAACCTCTTCATGCCGATGCAGAAGAACTAGCCGGCAGGGTAGGCACTGGACTTGAACTCCAAACCCAAAAATCAGAGCAGGTTCCATTACAGGTTTTGTGCAATGACAAGTATGACCTATATAAATTACTCATATTTTGGTGATTGAAATACATATTGTCCATGCCTATGTTAGGATCGCCTTGAAACCATATATTTACACAATTGCTTTCACATTAGCCCACATCCCTCTCTCTGGATACAGTCTCCAGGATGTTCAGGCCCAAGGCTGAAGGGCCCAGCACTCTCTTTCTAGTTTTCACAGAACCTCTCTTCAGTAACTTCTGACTTTTAGAAGAAGTTATCATTGCATAAATGACTTCATCCTTCACAACTTCTCCAATTCCCACCTCATTGAGTGCCCATTATAGGGTGCAGAGAAGGTTAGAATGGATTTGAAAGAATCTGGTTGGATTCAAAGCAGCCCTAGGAGACCTAGGAAGTCAGCACTGTCCTCTTGTTGAAAGAGCATCCTGCCTACCCAGCCTGTTCCACTGCAGACACAGAGGTCCAGGTATTTTTAGGAGAACCTAAGGACCCAGCTTAACTCTACCCAAGGATGTTCTATATTACAGACAAGCTAAATTCACTACCAACTAAGATTACACCAATCCCAAGAGCATTAGTAAGTGAAGGGAAAATATGAGAGGAAATCAGTATGATAGATCTGATCCAACATTCAACCAGGTGCATTCTGAGGATTGTTTATCCTGTAAATCACCTCAGTTACAGTTCACATGGATGTTACTCATTTCATGGGTGGGCAAATTCCGACTCTGTCTCACTGGTTCCTAGGCTTCCATTTGCCAGTGTTCCTGGCTGGCCTCTGGCTCTGTCAAAGAGAGAGCTAGCTCTAGCAGGGAGAAATCCAGGTGAGCAGTGTCCAAGCTCTCTGAACATACAAACATTATAACTGTTATTCACAGAAAGGAAAACTCCAAAAAAAAAAAAGGCAAAACAGCCAGGTGGCTGGAGCTCCTAAAAGGTTAGGTAGAAATTAAAGAAAATCAGTGGATGGGTAGAATTTTAAGCAGTAGGTAGTTACCTAATGCAGAAGGAGGACTAGCTTAGACACCTAGTCTGGTGGTTCTCAGTCTTTCAGCATCTGCATACAATAATTTTTAAGGCTTACTTAAAAAAATTATTGGTAAGTCTACAATAACTACAGCACAGGCATAACTACAGCATGACAGTGTCTCACAATGTCATCAGGAGCATCCACAATTATCCACAGACCCTAGAGAACATGTCAAGGAAGAGAACTGCTTTCTGCCCTGGCCACGCCCTCTATTTTGCTTCTAAGGCAAAGTTCTTGTATGGTTCAGTAAATGTGAAATTTTTCTTTGGTAACAGTTTGACACTATTCCTGCTTGTTACTTATAGTGCCCTGTTTACACCAGGTCACTAACCACTCAATTCAACTTTCCACTCTCATATGGTAGACAAGTAATAGTACTGTGTGCATGTATGAATGATGGATTGAGTAACAATTCTCCTCTGAGGATATGGTCATTGCCTCAGGTGCTGAATGGGAGTGCTTGTCAAAATAAAGAATCAGCAAGTACTTGAGAGTACCCACACTTCTGGTGGTGGTAGACTGGGTCCATTGGTAAGTAATGGAGAGCTGGGATTGTTTCTAAGTAAGCATGAACTGCTATTATCTGTGATAAATTGTATTAATCCTCTCAACTATTCACTCCTTCTCTGTAAGAGGATTTTACGGCCCATTCCCACCCATTGCCACATGACTAACAGCAGCATCTCTCTGTGGGCAATATACTTCCCCACCTGTGTCAGGCTTGGCCACCTGACTTGAGTGGCCCCAAGGAGCAGAAGTGGCAGAATATCAATTCAGGGCAGAAGCTTTGAGGGGCATCATGAATTCCTGACAGCCCGCTTGCTCCTTCTGTCTGCCACAAGAACAGCAGATCCCAAACTGGTGCTGTTCCTCCAGGGTGGATCTCAGAAGGAAAGCTGCAGCCTGGAGCAGAGCTGCAGCAGCTGAACTACAGTTGCTATCGGGCACATGGCTAAGGAAAAGCTGTTTCCCCAGTAAACTACTGCTCACTGTGTCTGCATGCACTACAGAGATTTGGGGGTGTCTGTTCTTGTAGCCAAAGCTAACTGATGCAATTTGTCATATTACTAGTTCAATTGCCAGAGTAGGATTCAACACATTTTTTTGGGTGATGCAGAAGGCATCTGATTGTGGTAGATTAGATTGGTTATTGTCATTTCCAAGGGATGAAAATAGTTCCTGACTCCACAGATGTTAGGCATGGCGGTGAAATTGCTTTGGCCTTATGGTAGGTTCAGTGGACTTCCTGCCCTTTGATGTTGATGTTGACCGTGTGACTTGCTTTGGCCAATGGCAGGTTGCTAAATGTGATGCAATAGAAGCTTGAAATGTGCTTGTGTAGTTACGCTTTATCTCTGTACTTCAGCCATCACCATGAAGAGAATATTCCCAGGCTCACCAGTGGGCCCCAAAGAAGGCTGAGAGACATTCAGAATGGATCTGATCTAGCAAAGCTTCCTTGAACCTACACTAGCAGGCCCCAGCCAATCCACAAACACACAAGCTAAATGAATGCTTACTATTCTATGCTGCTAAGATCGATGGCTGTTATGCAGCATTATTTATCAATGGCTATGATGGTTAAGTGTCAACTTGATTGGATTGAAGGATGCCTAAATAGCTGGGAAAGTATTGTTTCTGGGCATGTCTATGAGGGTGTTACCAGAAGAGATTAACATTTGAGTCAGTGGACTGGGAGGAAAAGCCTCACCTTCAACGTGGGTGAGCACCATCCAGTTGGCTGCCAGTGTGGCTAGAACAAAGCGGGCAGAAGAAGGTGGAACAGGCTATCTTGCTGAGTCTTCTGGCTTTCCTCTTTCTCCCGTGCTGGATGCTTCCCGTCCTTGGGCATCAGACTCCAGGTTCTTCTGGGACTTACACCAGTGGTTTGCCAGAGGCTCTCAGGCCTTTGGCCACAGACTGAAGGCTGCACTGTTGGTTTTCCTACCTTTGAGGCTTTTGGACTCAGACGGAGCCATTCCTGGCTTCCTACCTCCTCAGCTTACAGACAACCTATCGCGGGACTTCACCCTGTGATCACGTGAGCCAATTCTCCTAATAAACTCCTCTTCATATATCCATAGACCCTATTAGTTCTGTTCCTCTAGAGAACCCTAATACAATAACGGACTGTGTCAACACTGAGTGAGCTGCCACTGTCACTGTACTGACCTGAATTAAGCTACACAGGCAGTAACTGTGGCAGCACTTTCGGCTTCCTTTTCTCTCCCAGGATCTTAAAGGTCTTTATCCTAAAGATCCCTCTTTTCCCCCCAGCTCCCCATACCTCTCGTCTTTGTATGGGATATGCTCGAGAATAGTAGGTTACAATTCTAGTTAACAAAGAGCCTCTGACACTACAGAACTGAATATGCCATATTTGTTAGTGATATTTTATCCTATACTGGCTCAATAAACCGTTAAGGTTTTATTGTAGTTTCTTTATTTTTTGGTACCCTTATGTATTGTTTATAGTGAACCTACTACTTTTAAAATTAAACACCAGATGTTATATCAAGACATGTTCATACATAAACAGGCTCAGGGCAGTTCCCATGGTGGTATGTTTAGGTGACATCAGGAATGGAATTTGAGCTTTCCGATTTCAAAGGGATTCCTTTGGGCCCATCATCAATATAAATGATACCACTTTTGAAATATTTCCAAAATAGAAAAGATTAGAGCCTCATTAGAAAGTGTCCCACTGATTTTTTTATTACCTTATTTGCCAAGGAGATTTCTAGATCTTAATAGCTACTGTCTTTTCCATAATTTAATGAGCAGTCGTACAAACACCAATATTGCTACAGAAAGGGACTTTCCAGCTTTGGGAATATCTGTTTCTGACATTTCCATTCAAAGGGGGATTTTTATAACGTAATTTTTGTTCTTCCAAAACAGGAATCACACCATGATTCCAACTTGCATGGAGCCCATCAGGGATGGTGGTATTTCAGTTCAATTATAGTGCTGTCTTTGTTAATTGTTGTGTTTAGTTTAGATTTGAAATCTCTCTTTGTAAAATTCATTTCAAAAGATCCAGAGAACATAGTTTAGGCACAGGGAGTGCCTGAGGAGTCTCTAGGGCAGTCCAGTGTTGGAATGAGAAAAGTGGGAGTCTCAAAAGCAGTAAAGGTTATTGGAAAGAAAGTCACTGGGGACCCATCTGGTGCTTTCTCCTGATGAGGCAAAATCTTCCTCCTCTCACTTTACAGAATGAATGGTGCCAATTCTCCCAGCAAAGTCCTCATCTTTAAAACGACTCATAAAAATGATAACTGTAGTGTGTGTACCATCATACTCACTTTAATGTAGAATATGTTTGAATGCATAAAAATACGCCAGGATACTGGATATACTCAACACAGAATGGAACTTTGTAGCCAATAATTAATTTGATGATACTTCCTATTTTTAAAAATATCCTGAGTTCTAAAAATGATATGTATTTAAATGGATTTCTTTACTTTCCATGTCTTTAACTTTTTGAAAATAAGACTGTATGGCATAAAATGTGAGAACTATTCATGCCACAATGAGATAGACATAAAGACTGTACCAGTTAACAGTCACATCCATGGCATATCAAGAGCCTCAACTTCTTTTCTCAAGCATGGTGCCCAGCACTCATTTCCTTCCACAAGAGGAAACTCAGCCTGGCATCGTCCAGGTCCATGGACTGTTATTCAACCTGGACAAATATTGAGGGGAGGATATTCCAGAGCATCCTATAGCTTTAATTGAATTGGAAATTCAGTTTAAAGATGTCTTAAAGAATGAGATCGCAGGCTTGGAGCAGGCTAGGCAGACTTCTAAGATGCCTCATCAGAGAGCAGCATTTGCAGAAGGAGCCATGGTGAGCCAGGACCTTTCCCTCTACTCACCCAAACTCATCTTCCAGATTCCCTCTGGGGAGATAAATAATTGGGTTATACCTTTATCAAAATCTTAACTATCTCTGCTGTACAAGTTAAGCCTTGAAAACTATTTGTCAGAACTGGGAAAGGAAAGCATTCTGCATTATGGTCCCATGAACTTCCTGCTTTCAGTCCTCTCAATCAATTCTGGTATCTGAGGACATATTACTAAAGAATGACTATATTTACAGAATGCAGGACAACAGAGGGACTCAGGCAGTGTCCAGCAGGGTGGCCAACTGGCCTCGTTAGCCCAGAGCTGGTTGGGAGTTTCAGAGCTAACACCAAAAAATGCCTCAGGCAAACTGGGTGGAGTTGGTCCCTCCCTAACTGGGTCAGTCCTCACCTCCCCAGTTATGCTCAGAGGAAGATTCCAAACGTCTACCCTTGCAGGTGTCGCAAGTCCTCCCTGCCCACTCCATGGGCCCCAGTGTCTAGGAGAAGACACGGGATTCCCCACCTGGCTGCGGTCCGCTTGCCAGCCATTTCCAGGATCAGGATCAGGTCTGCTGAGCCTGTGCAGTTGCCTACCAGGCTTCCTCTTTCTTCCCCAACCCCTTCCTTCTCAGAACCTCGTGTATTCCCCAGTTCTTCAGCTAGTCCTGAGTCCTTGCCCATTTGACTGGGGTTCTGGCCCTGCTTCATTCCTGCCTGCTTCATCCCCAGAAGGCAGGGTTCCATCCCATCCCCACACATCCATGGCCTTAAAGTGAGATGCTGGTGCTCTCTTGAAGGCTAGACCTGCTCTTCCTAGAGACGGCTCCTGCCAACCCATTTCCCAGACAAGTCCCCAGGCCACAGACAGCAGGGCCAGCCCACGAAGACACAAGGTCCCCTTTCCCCTATCTGGCCTCTCCATGGGGAGGAACAAGTCCTGTTGCTTAATTAGGCGGAGACCCAAAGCCCTTTCCTTTCTCACTTACTCTGCTACTTTCCTTTCTCACTCACTCACTGCTATTGGGATCCTGGCAAACTGCACAGGCAGGTCCATGTGGCTTATGTCATGGGAGTCCCAAGCTTTGCAAAGTGACACTGGCAGCTGTTCAGTGGTTCGTGATTAGTTATGAATCCAGGGTTCTGTGGGCTTCCCTCTTTCCCTTCTCAGAGGCTGGGCTTCCCTTTGCACTTTAGGAACAAGAGTCTTCTCATTTCTACTCCAGCAACCCTCAGTAGGCAGAGAAGCATTTGCTTCTTTCCTGCCTACCCTGAGCCCTGGCAGTATTGCAGACAAAAGTAAAACACAAGGCAAAAGTCATCAGCCACCCAGGCTTGTTTTATTCCATTAATATTGGTTGTTCTCTTTTTTGGGATTTGTGTAGGCACCTAATTCGGTTATTTTAATTCTGTCGCTCTCTAATAGAAAAGAGGAGTGAGTTTGCCTGTCCTTTTTTTCATTTCAAGCATCTGCTGGAGACAGGCCTTCTGATGCCCCCTCTGGAATCCTCCCACTTTACCAGGGTGAGGGAAGAGGCTCGGCTTCTTCAAGTGTTTTGCTCCTTTGCCAGTTGACCCATTCTTGTGTTTTCAGCAAAGCCAGTTTCCGCAATGCAAATTACTGTGCTTCTCGACTGTGGATAAGTGAGAAAATCCTCCTCTTTGTGAGCCTGCTCCTTCCTGGAGACAATAATGAGTACAACTTCCAGAGCCCCACGCGGCCAGCAGCCTGGCAGGAGTCCCCAAGTGACTCAAAACCCAGAGCTGTGTTGCTAGACCTTTAACCCACCGGAAAAATTGTCTTTCTTCATGAAATCATCCTAAGAAGAGAGATGTGGCTCAAGGAGAGATGAAATTCATTTAAATTCCCCAGCGCTAGATTGAATGTTGCTGTACACAGTTGTGCCCCTTTGATGTAGATGTAACTGGAGGAAATTGTACTAAACAGTAAAGAAGCGAGAAAATACATTGACATTCAATCTCTTGAAGTCCCATCCAGGAAGATGGTAAAAAAAGGTATCAGGTGCTGGATTTTCATGGAATCAACCCTCCCTTCCCTAGAAGAATTAAAATTAAGATCTGTCTCGTAGATTGGTGGATGAACACCTGGGTTGTGTTGGCATGGCAACACTTCTTCATGTGGAGGCTGATGGTGGGACTCATACAAACAGCATGAGGCCCACGCAGTGCAGAGATGGCTAGATTACTTGGTTTGGGAAAAATAACATGGACCTGCGTGTTTTCTTTTTTCTCCAAATTTGGTGCTATTTGAGAGAAGGAAATATAATTTCATATACAGAAAGGCAAACGGATTGAGATAGTCTTTGTAAGGTACCTGAATAAAAGAGGTGTTAATGGGTGGTGAAGCCTTTTTATCCTTTGCAGGAGAAGAACTTAGATGATATTAGGGAAAATGGCCAGAACTAAGGATGTTTTTCTGCTACAGGAATCTTTTGTGTAACAGCAAAACTTTGTCACCTTCTTTGGTGACGAACATAGAGGGTGAGCAGAGAGGGAACCCTGGACAAGTGGATTGTGATGTTCTTGTTAACACATTCCTGTCTCCCGGCCACTGTAACTTCAGCCTGAGAGTTGTTAAAAGAATCTGTCCCAGTAGGCCACAGATCCTAAAGATTATGGAGTTATTGCAAAGGTCCACAGACCATTAGTAACCAAGCCTTGTCTGTTGAATGAATTAATACATCTTGGATAAAAAAAAAATGTACTTTTTTCAGATAAAATTAAATACAGTTATACTTAATAATCAGTAATAAATTGAAAGGTGTTATTAAATCATAGTAAATTTGTGTCATTTTGTTGTCTCAAAGAACTGAAATGAAGAGCACAATTCCTGCCATGTGGGTAATTTTTAAATTTTTTTGACATTAATCAGACATCCTCATACTCAAAAAGAATGAGTCCCTGTAAAGCACAAATACGGTGTCTCCACCTGTTGCTGAGAGTCTTGACAAACCTAGAGTTCATGGCAACAACTTTTAAGATCCCTTCATTTCTTTCATTCAGTAAAATACACTTCCATTCATCCTATATATATGGGTGTGTATTATATGTGTGTGTGTATATATAAATATATATACATATATATACACACACACACACACACACACATATATATATATATATATATATATATATACACACACACACACACATATATATATATTGAGATGGAGTCTCGCTCTGTCGCCCAGGCTGGAGTGCAGTGGTGCAATCCCAGCTCACTGCAACCTCCACCTCCCAGGTTCAAGCGATTCTCCTGCCTCTGCCTCCCAAGTAGCTGGGACTACAGGCACATGCCACCACACCCAGCTAATTTTCGTATTTTTAGTAGAGATGAGGTTTCACTAACTTGGCCAGGCTGGTCTTGAACTCCTGACCTTGTGATTTACCCACCTTGGCCTCCCAAAGCACTGGGATTAGAGGGTTGAGCCACTGCACCTGGCCAAGTTCATTATATTTTATCTTCCAGTGACTTTAGGGACAAATTCTATATGTTAAGTTGGGTGGATTGAGTGCTATGGCTCCTAACTGCCTATGTCGCTCAAAGGTGCGTAGGATGGGTTGAGTACTATGGTTCCCAATTGCCTTACTGTCTCTCAGAGGTGAATCTTGGTCTTTTCCTGCTTACATTGCAGAGCCAACACATCACAAATAGTTTAGAACTTGAGGAAGACTGAGTAAGGCTTATGGAATACTCAGCACAATTATTTTTATGGCACAGAGTGAAATAGAGATTGAACATTTACACACGTTTTGATTAGTATGTGTGTTCAGCCAGGCTTACACAGTTCTCTTTGAGACCTGATCCAGACATATTTTTCTAAAGGCATTTCAGGTATTCCCTCAGCAGTTCATAACAGTTTACACACTGCATTGATACAGGCTGCTCTAAAGTTAGCAAAGGACAGATTTTTGTCAATTGAGTGAAATATAGTATCAACTTCATGTAGGCTTGCTGCCATGCCCTTTCTTTCTACAGTTGTGTAAACAACTTGGTGCACTTTGTTGTCTAGAAATAGCCAGCCTCTAAATTTCAACAAGTTGAGTATTAATTATTGCAGTGAAAAATTTCTCACATTAAAAGCAGAATCACAGAATTCTTATTTGGTCATCACATGTTTAGATAAACCATTTTAATGTAACTGATATGAGGTTGTCCTATAAATGAAAGTGCATTGATACACACAATGTAGCAGTCATTTCTCTTCATTTGTTCCTCCATTTATTTAGCAGATAGTTACCAGGCGCTGTATGCAAGGCATCTACTTTATTTAATCTCGGTGTTAATGTTCACTTTCAACAATGTCTCCCCAGATGCATTCAAGATGCCTTCTATTTTCTCTGATTCTCTATAGTTGCTTTTCTTTTTCCCTTTTTCTCCTTTTGAGCTGTTTTCCATCTCTCCCTACTAATAATAGGTTTTTATTTAACTATACTTACTTTCATCATACAGATATGCACCATAGAATTAAACATGAAGTTGAAGAACAGATTGAGTCTTATGTGGAATGTCTGGAAATCACCACAGTGTATTTTAATTTTGATTGATGTACACAAAGACATTCACACTGAAACCAAGGGCTTTCTGAGCTACATAAGGAAGGCAAAATTTGGATATTTGGCAAACTTGGAAGCACTGAAAATGGAGGAAATTCCGAGATGACGTCTAAGTGTCTCTTTGTCACTTAGACTACGTGGTTTTGATTCTTGTTTTTTGGGGGGAATGTTGAGTTACTTAGGGCTCTGTGCATGGCTCAGGCATCATTGGACTGTGCAACACTGGTCTCATGTCCTGCTTGATTTTCTTTCTTTTTTTTAATTGTACTTTAGGTTCTGGGGTACATGCGCAGATCATGCAGGATTGTCGCATAGGTACACACATGGCAATGCAGTTTGCTGCCTCCATCCCCTGTCACCCACATCTGGCATTTCTCCCCATGTTATCCCACCCAAACCTTCCCACCCGCCATCCCGCTGTCCCTCCCTTGGCCCCCCTAACAGACCCCAGCGTGTGATGCTCCCCTCCCTGTGTCCATGTGCCCTTATTGTCTAACAGCCGCCTATGAGTGAGAACATTCGGTGTTTGATTTTCTGTTCTTGTGTCAGTTTGCTGAGAATGATGATTTCCAGATTCATCCATGTCCCTACAAAGGACACGAACTCATCGTTTCTTATGGATGCATAGTATTCCATGTTGTATATGTGCCACATTTTCCTTGTCCAGTCTATCGTCAATGGGCATTTGGGTTGGTTCCAGGTCTTTGCTATTGTAAATAGTGCCGCTACAAATATACGTGTGCATGTGTCCTTATAATAGAATGATTTATAATCCGTTGGGTGTATACCCAGTAATGGGATTGCTGGGTCAAATGGAATTTCTATTTCTAGGTCCTTGATTTTCTTCTTCTCTGTCTCATCTATCCCCATTCTTTCCTCAGTAGGTTCCCACTCTAATGTGTCTGATTTATGCTTTTGCTATTAATGTGTCCTTATGAAGTGGATCATGCTGTGTGTATTCAGGTGATATAAATGGCATTGTGTCACTCCAGGTCTTGTATTTCTCACTTTTTCGCTTGACCATGTGTTTTAAGTGTCTACTCAACTTGCTTATGTGTGAGCGCATTGCTTCTAACTCCTGTGTGATTTTCATTAGTGCACACTTGCTGTGTCTCTGATCTCCATCTTCCTAACGATGAGCACCTGGGTTGCCTTCAATAATTGTAATTGGTATTTTCGTACATGTCCCCTTCTGACCTCTGTAAGGTTCTCCATGAAGTTCAAGGCCTGGAAGCAGATCCCCTGGGTCCTGGTGTGCAGGCAAGCTTCGTAGCATGAATAACGCCAGCTTGCTTTCTGTGTCTACCGCATCGGGGGACCTGTGTGTCCCTTTTGTCCACATCTAGATCTGGTATGCTCCAGTTTCCTAATTTTGCCAGCCCTCTGAGTTCTTTAAGTTGCACATCTCTAGTTACTGGGGAGATTCAGGGTAACTTCACCGGAGCACATAGAAAACAGAAAAAAATTGAAGGGCAACCAGAACTCTCCCAGAGGCAGGGACCAGATCAGAGCCAGGATGAAGACAAAGCACCCTGAGCATGCAGCATTGGAAGAGATACTTGTGGCCCAAGCTGATGAGGAAGGTTGAGGGCAACACAGAGACCCCACTGCCAGCTTGCCAAGAGAACATGCAGGAAACATGGAGAAAACGAGGGAGATCTCCATTTTCCTGAGAAAAGGGCTGGAGGAACATAGGCAGCATCCAGCCCTAGCTACTGGCTCTTTGAGAATGTAGCCCGGGACTTGCCCCAGTCACCCCTGCCCTGAGCACTCGGTGACTGGGGCTGATGTCACCCTGGTGTCCTTGACCTGTGCAGAAAGTCCTGCCAGCTCAGGACAGTGGCGGGAGGGCTTTATGTGCCCAGGTCTTGCAGGAGACACCTACCGGGAATCTAGTGGGACAAGGTTGCAGTGACCCTGGAATCCTGCTCACACCTAATGGCTGGAACAGTTCCGTCAGCTGGCTAGTGGACAGGTGGTCTGATGAGCTCATATGTTTTTGATTATGATGTTAAAGACCATTGAATTATTTCCCATTGAAATAATTCCCAAAGCATTCAGAAGACTGGGAAGAAGTGATGATAAGAATTTTCTGAGCAGGAGTGTGTGGTTTGGATTTTTATTTGTGATAAACAGAGGATTTGCTTGAATTCACTCAAAGTTGCTTTTTTTCTCCTTTCAAAACAACTTTGGCTGACCAGTGTTTTATAGATACTCAATTTGCCTCTCCACGGAACTTAAAATTTGTGTCCATACATGCTTACCATAGTTTCAGGCACTGAGCATTTCAAGAACGTGATACTTAGAACCTTTCTGTTTCCCTGATGACTGCTGGCATGGGTGCTGCTGGAGCTTTCTATGACAGGTTGGATTCAGTCCACGCAAGTTTTGATGCATATTCTCTTAATTTCTGAGCCTTTAGCGTTAAGAGTTTTAGAACTGAGAGTACATTCTCTTCTTTTTTCCTTTCTCCTCTTACTTCAACAGGCTCCCCTCCCCACTCCACACACAAAACAAGAAATAAAAATAAAACCCTCTCAGCTTTGCTTTTAAGAAATGAAGAAATGTTCCAACATGTAACCCACAGCTGCAATCCATTAACCTTTGCCAATACTGAGGCTGCCCTCTGGGTCCCTCCTGGGACTGCATAGATAGAGGCCCATTTGCTGTTCTGGGAAGCATGCCCAATCATCTAGGAGGTGTGGTACTGGGGCACTCTTTCAGGCCAACTCAAAATAATGGAATAAAATATCTTCTCCATTGAGTGCCTCAACAAAAGAGCCACCTGGGCTGCAGGTGACCTCACTGGGTGTAGTGCGGTAGCTCCTAACCATATGTGCAGATGAACAGTTGAGATGTGGCAAGTCTAAACTGAGATGTGCTGTCAAGTAAACTGTATGATTCATTTCAAAGATTTAATAGGAAGCAAAGAATATAAAATCCATCATGAGTAATTTCATATTAGTTATGCCTGGAAATGGTAATGTTTTGGATACATTGGATTAAATGAAATGTATTATTAAATTAATTTCCCCTGTTTCTCTTTACATTTTTTAATGTGGCCACTAGAAAATATAAACTTACTTGCGTGGCTCACATTATATTTTCACTGGACAGTACTGGTCCAGAGGACTGGGATTTATTTTTAACGACTTTAATAAACATCAGACATTCATGATAATTTTAATATAAGTATTTCCCCATCATATGAGCTCTTGGATGGTAAATATTTTATCTACTCTTGTTTTAAAGGATAAGGAAGTTTCCAAAAATTGCCCAGTACTACAGGTAATTTGGCAAATTCTCTTCTATAGCCATAGAAGTTGGCTATAGCTCTGTAATGTGAGATACTTACTCCTGGCCATTCTGGACTGGACCTCACCTAATAAGCTCATCATCTACTGGGAAGTGGGATGGAAGGACATGGACATCTCAGCTATCACTGCTGAGCTTCCTCCCAGCCTTGCTAGGCTCTCTGATTCCTGATGCTTGCCTGTAAGACCAATGGGTACTTTAACTTTTGAAGGTGGTTTCTGGTCACCCCAGTCGATGAGCCAAAAGACCTCAGATAATATTTTAATCACACAGACTTCTTAGAGATGAAAAGTTTCTAGAGAGCAGAGCCTTTAGGGAACTAGTCATGACACATTCACTGAATAAATCACAGTATTACACTCAAGAGAAAAGTTTTCTTTCTCATCAGTTGTCATCTTTCCTTGTGAAATATGGCAACTGATGAAGAACTCCCCTATTAAGAACAACCAGACAAAATTGCAAGGCCAGACAAGCAGCCACTAACACTGTCCCCTTCCCCCTGCCCATGGTAGACTCTGCTGGCAAGTGTATTTCTCCCTCTAACGCCCAGGAGGACTCCATTTCTTCACCCAGAGCTCCAGACGGAAGTAAACAATGAGAGTGAGCCCATGAGGTGGGATTGTTGTTCCTTGACTCTTAGTGCTTCTCATGCTAGTCTCCTGGTGATGTGGTTAAAATGCAGATTCTCTCTAGATCTGGAGCAGGGCTTGTTCAGCAGGTTCCCAGGAGAGACTGATGTTGCTGACTTGTGGGTCACACTTTGAGTTGCAAGCCTCCATACGTGGTATTTGCTGGTGTGCACATTCATGAAAAATTACCCTGCCTTAAGCATGGTAGATCCACAGTGCCAAATTAATATTAAATACATCTCGTATACCTAAGAAAATTCAACACAAAAAATCAATTTCTTTAAAAAAAAAAAAGGCAGAGCAACCATTCTCTTTATTGAGCACCTTTAAAAGTATCTCCCTTTATGGGTTACAGCATTAGTTACTAATTTCTAAAGGAAAAAGTACTGGGTGAATTACCACTTGGAAGCAAAGTAACTCTCAAAAATGTTATAAAACATAATATTAATGTTGACAGCTTCTGTTACTAAATATGACATATTGTGTGCCAGGGGTGTGTGGGGTGTGTGTGTGTGTGTGTGTGTGTGTGTGGGTGCATATATATATACATATACACACATGTATGTATCTGTGTATATGTACACATATCTATGTATCTATATAGGTTATTTAAATGAATTTTCTAAACACTAATAAGGTGTGATTTGATAAATGAATAATATTGAATAATAATATTCAAGTAATACATGAATATTATTATTCTCCTGCTACTGATGAGAAAACTAAGGCTCAAAGACTTTAAATAACATGCTAGTAAAAAAATCTTCTGAGTAGAATACCATGTCTGGCCTGACCCTGTCTTTTTTTGACCTGAGACCAGTACTCCATGTAGGGAGCTCTGAACATCATATTCACAACAGATGGTTATTTAGAATGCCTTTCTCTTCTTTGGCATTTTAAATTAAGATGTCAACTTGAAGAAATGTTTCAAAAAGGCACAAGGAAGAATTGCAAAGAGAGCTGAATTAATCAAAGAACGACGAATAAAGTGTTCTTTTAATATGGAGTACATCACTGTTGATGGAAAACACAGTCTTGGCAGAATTAAAAGATAATCAAAGAGATGGATAGGGCAAATAGCAATTCAGCTCATGAAATAAATACAAGGAAACTGACCTCTGCAGTTTAACCTTGAGCAATGCCTTTTCCTGTGAGCAGAGTGTCATTACATGGCAGCAAGCCTCCAAACAGACAGTGTTACCCAGAACATAACTCTGTTCTCCCTTTGCTTCAAATCAAAACCAGCATTCCCCATTTAGATGGCACAAAGGGTAAGGCAAAATGGGACACCAAGTGAGACACTGTTGATTCTGTTTCTATGAAGTTCTAGAAAAAGCAAAACTGTCATGACAGAAAGCAGAACTGGGTTTTCAGGCACCAGGGTGGGGGAGGGAAGTGACTTCACTGAGACACAAGGAAACTTTTGGGATCATGGAAAGGGTCCACACCACAATTGTGGTGGTGGTTATAAGACTATATATTTGTTGTAAATCTTCAAAGCATGCACTTAGAATGGCTGAAGTTTGTTGTACATAAATTATATGTAAATATCATAAAGTGCATGTAAACGGTATGTGAGATAATAAAGCGGTTTTTTTAAAAAATGTAATAACCTGGTATAGCATTTTATTTTCTCTGTGTCTGACTCAGACAGGCGAAATTTAGTAACCCTCTGACAACAGAAAATCAGCACCGCTATAAAGCTAGAAGTTATTGCAAAAGAATAATAGCGGCGCCCGCCAAGATTTTCCTGGGTGAATTCCATCCAAGATGCGGTTGTAAGAAGCTCAAGATTTTTAGACGCCTAGAAAATGGGTTATCCTTCAGAATATCTGCGTCACTGTGGAGACGTTAGTAAATCAAAGAGAAGCTGGATTTGCCCTTAAATGTAGCAAAATATGTACTTGCTTGGAAGTACTCTTAATCCTTTCATTCACTGGAAAGGGAAGATTGGTTTCATGGTCCTGACTCCGTTCATTTGTTATCGGCACCTGGTATTTCTTTTGCAGGGGCGGGTAGAGGATATATATGAGGTAGTAAACTTGTGGTCTGGAAAAGCAGACCACGAGTTTACTGTTTTAACTCCTAAAAGTTTGAAATTAAGACTAATACCAAGTATTTTTATGGAGTGGATTGGAGTATAGAAGCAATTATTTTAACTATTCACTAAAAAATACTTTGCCTAAAATATTCAGTTATTAAAGCAAACGCATTGTTCTGGATTGGATTCTTCAGATAATTCTGCTTTTGGCAACAAGTAACAGAAAACCAACTTAAATGGTTTCAGACAGTAAGGACATTCACTGGCTCATGTGTCTGGAATTCTAATGACAGCAGCATTCAGTGTTGACCAGGGTCTCAACAATCTTATTAAACCATGGTTTTCTTCCCCTCTCTCCACTCTGCTGACAGGACAGCTTCATCTTAAGACTTGTCTCATCTGTATAAGATGACTGCTAAGACGTATTTGAGCCCACAATTTCCTCATTCATTCCTTGAAGGAAGGAAGAAAATATTTCTTCAGGAACTTCTGACTTAAGAGCAATGAAGGACTTTCCCAGAAGTCCATTTCTCATTGGCCCAAATTGGGTTGCACACCTATTTCTCATTGGTTCAAATTGGGTCACGTGTCCGGTCAGTGACATGAAGGACAGGATTACTCTAAGCTAATCAGGCCTCCCCCTACAACTGGAAGCAAAGTCAGCTCCCATAAACACATGAATTGATGGTTTGGGGGAGTGTAGTAAAAGAGAAAGGAATCATCAATTAGGTACACTATGTTTAATTTAAGTCCATGACTAAAAGTGAGATTTTTTTTGTTACAAAGATAATGTAGGCTTAAATTTTAAGAGAATAAAATGATACAGCATACTTGTAAATAACAAATATTATATTCTACATACTGCAAACACATTACAGCATAATGGTTAAAAATACAGACTTTGGTATCAACCTCCTGGTTCATTTTCTTACTGACCGTGTGTCCTTCTTGGGATAGGTACGTAGCTGTCCTCCACCTCAACTTCTTCCTGTCTGTAATGGGAATGATAGTAGTATCTGTATAAGTTCCTCCAGCACTAAGCCTCCCATTCAGGGGTCAGCAAACTACAGCTTGCAGATCAGATATGCAGATAACCTGTTTTTGTAAATAAAGTTTGTTGGAACTCATTTATGTATTGTCTATGACTGCTTTCACACTACAGTGTTAAAGTTAGGTAGTTCCAACAGAGGTCTTAGAGCTCACAAAAACAAAAACATTTCATATATGGCCCTTTGCAGAAAAAGTTTGCCACCCTCTAGGTTAATACGTAAGATCTTTATTTTCTTGTCAAAATCTAACGTGTCATAATTCTGTGGTCACTGAGTAACTGGAGACCTGCCAGAGAAAGGCAATATCTACAGAGCTAACATGAAAGCAAGAGATGCTCCTTTATTTTGTCACCTAAAAACAGTGAAGAATCATGAACAACTGAAAAATCTACACATGTGTTTAAATGTCAAATTAGGCTGAGCATGATGGCTAATGCCTGTAATCCCAACATTTTGGGAGGCTGAGTTAGGAGGATTGTTCAAGCCCAGAAGTTCAAGACCAGCCTGGACAACACAGCAAGACCCTGTCTCTACTACTTCTACTACTACTACTAATAATAATAATATAATTAGCCAGGTGCTACGGCATGCACCTGTGGTCCCAGCTACTCAGGAGGCTGAGGTGGGAGGATTGCTTGAGCCAGGGAGGTTGAGGCTGCAGTGAGTCATGATTACACCACTATACTCCAGCCTAGGTGTCAGAGAGAGACCCTATCTGAAAAAAAACTTTTTAAATGAAAAAGTTAAACTATCTACCTGGACTGACAAGAGATCTTGAAATATGTGATGTATTATTTCCCTTCAACTCTGGGATGTTGGAGCTGGAACCTGAGTAAGAGTGAATTTGTTCAGACTTGTAGCTAGTGGTTAGAAGTCATAGCTCTTAGCAGAAGACTGAAGAGGAAATAAAAGAGAGCCAATAATGAATCGCTGTGAATGTTTCTTTTGAAAAGCGAAGAAAAAAGTGTTGTCACCTGTGTGTACTGAGTGGACGGTGGTGTTGATATGTAGATGAGGGATCTTGTCAGGGAATCCCTGGAGAAAGAAGAGTCTGACACTAACACTGCCACGCAGCCCCGAGTCTGAGTTATAGAAAAACCCTCAGTAAAAGGAGAGACTCATGGGAATGAGTCGGTAGTGATACTTTCGCGCAGGAACACTGTCCTCGCAGGATGGGTGGTTTTAATCCCGAATTTAAAGATCTTTAAAATCTAAATTATCTAGTCAAATCTTTTTCATAAAACAATGTTTTAATTAAAGACTCAGTTTTAGGTCAAGTGCACATTGTCTTTCTTTAAAAATATATAGCTGTGACAATCAACTATCAAGAATGTTTCTAGAATGAAAAGTTTTCTACATATTCAGTAGTGCCACGTGGGGATCAGGAGCAGGGGGAGCACAGGCTCACCAATCAATTGCCTGGTTTCAGATCCTGGCTGGTTTAGCTCCCTACTATTTACTCCTTAAAGTCCTAAGCCTTGTTTTCCTTATTTATAAAATGGGATTAACAAAAGTACTAACTTCATAGAGCTTTGATGAGACTTAAATAAAATAATCCATGTAAAGTGCTTAGTCCAAAATCTAATATCACACACTGCATAGACACTAGCCATTTTAATGTATTAACACATAGAAATAAATTGTAGAAAACATTTTGGCAACAAACTATATAGTAATCTATTTGTGTAATATGTTGACTTCTTATCAATCACTTTTGATATTCCTGCCTTGTTTTGGGAGCAGCAAAGGTTAAGGTAGACACAGAAAAATCCCTCATTGGGGTTTTCCGATTTAGAAGGTTAGCTCAGGGGTCATCTTTTTCTTTTCTTTTTTAAATTTTTATTTATTTATTTATTTATTTTAAGACAGTCTTGCTCTGTCGCCCAGGCTGGGGTGCTATGGCACCATCTCGGCTCACTGCAACCTCTGCCTCCCGGGTTCAAGTATTCTCCTGCCTCAGCCTCCTGAGTAACTGGGATTACAGGCACCTGTCACCATGCCTAGCTAATTTTTTGTATTTTTAATAGAGACGGGGTTTCGCCATGTTGGCCAGGCTGGTCTCGAACTCTTGACTTAGTGATCCACCCTCCTCAACCTGCCAAAGCACTGGGATTACAAGTGTGAGCCACTGTGCCCAGCCCAGAGGTTATCTTAATAGGGATTGTATTAGTTAAGATCCAGGTCAACTTGCTAATGAAACAAAGGCCCCGAAAAGTGTCTTTCTCTTTAGCACATCCATCCAGAGGTAAGCAGCCCAGCTCTAGCAGGCAGCTCTGCTCCATGAGGCCCTTCAGGGCCTGACTTCCATTTATCTTGCCTCTCCACCATGGCCTCTACTAGCTTGTACGGTTGAAGCTCACTGGCGTCTTCTTCCAGCGAGCTATTTTCTTTTTAAATGCCGAGACCTATAACTTATACACATGACACCCACAACCACCTTATTGCTGAGGTCTTAGTCACAGTGCCACTCATAGCTGAAAAAGAGGCTAGAAAAAAATGACTCTCACTAGGCTGCCATATGCCCAACTAAAATTCTATGTATCCTCAAAAGAGGGAAGGAAAGAATGCTGGTGGAATCAATCAGCAGTCTTCCACGGGCATTGTCATGGAAACTATTGTTTTGTTGACTCTAGACACTATTGATTTTAAGACACATAGTCATTTTATGTACCACAAAGTAAAAGAAACCACGTTGTTTAAACTGGGGCACATTGCTTTCTTATCAGCTCAGTTGTAGGACACCTTCCAAATAAGAGATGTTAAAATGTAGAAAACGAATGTGTCTTGGTAGTACGAACACAAGAGTGTCTTGCATGTAGTTGGCCAATAGCAGTATTTCTTGAATTGAACTGAAAAGACCAACTACTTGGACAGCCAATTAGAGATGAGCTGAATTTTTCTGGATCAAAAAGGTGAGAGATTACAATAAATGGACAAAAGCAAAATAATACCTTTCGTGCCTGCTCTTAAACTTAACATTGTTTTGTTTGTAAAAGTCAGATTTGAGGACTTAGTTTATAAACAAACCCTTAGTTGGTTGGATCCCACTTGCTTTACCCACCCTGACTCTCCTTTTCCCCAATTTAATAAATGTGCACATGTACTTAACTTTAGAACACACAGAGCAGTTTAGCATAAAGTACTGCAATTATCCTAAGAACAGATTCTCAGTGCAGTAATCCTATCTGTGAATTTGACATGTTCAAAATGCCAGAGTACAAGCATTTCAATTCTCAGGTTTTGAGATGTTATGAAAGCCCCTAGTCTCTTCCGTAAGACCATTTGATTCCGGTTAATGACAAGTCTATACTATACAGGTGTTTTTTGCTGTCTATTCCTACTGAAATCTGCTTTTCTTATATAGATCACTGTTACAGATGAGGAAGTTAGTAATCCATCCTTTTTAGATCTGGTGAGAACTCCCCAAATGAGGAAATGCACACTTATTCTTATGTTTGCTTGGTAAGTTTGACTTGTGATGGATTTCAAAACTTGTGTTAAATTTACAACACATCCCTTCCTTCAAATCAGCTTGAAGTTATCTCTTACTTGTTCTCTGGTGTCTTTCAATGTTGCTGCAGGTTCACAAGCGCAGTGGTGTATCAAGGACTTGTGATGCGCCTGGGAATTATAGGAGGCAATCTCTATATAGACTTTTTCATCTCAGGAGTGGTGGAACTGCCAGGAGCTCTCTTGATCTTACTAACCATTGAGCGCCTTGGACGACGCCTCCCCTTTGCGGCAAGCAATGTAGTGGCAGGGGTCGCATGCCTTGTCACTGCGTTCTTACCAGAAGGTAATCTTACCCCACATCTGTTTGGCAGCCAATGAACTTGAAAACACATTAAATCTACAATCATGCATAGGGAGCCACATGTTTTCAGGAAATGTGCAATCGAAACACAGTCTTGGTACCAGGCAGGCTTTCATGACGTCACTCCATTTTCTGCTTAATCAGTGTAAAACCTTTGAAGAGATGGGTTCTGTAGATGATTCTCTTTTCTCAATTAAGATGATTTATGAATGAAATAGACATTGTGCCCAATCTAGCTGATAGTGATGCGGTTTCTATTAATCACCTTTATGTGACTTACTTTTGTAATATCTCTGATGTTGTTTAACTTATTTCCTGAGCCTATGCCATGCTGCTGGCACCATGCTAAATGCTGAGGTTACACATAGAAAAAAAAACCACAGTTCTTAACTCCGAGTGGTTCACAATCTATTAAGGGATACATATACTTTAAGACTGTCATGATTCTCTTTGCCATGAATTATTTACAAGATTTAGAAATATAAAAAAATAGGTTGGGGAGAAGTGATCAATCCACAAGGGGATTCGAGAAAAGCTTCCCAGCAGTGGGAACTTAGCATGCCTGAAGAATCAAATATGCCAGATACTGGGGAGGGAGAGGACAGATATTTCCAAACTAGAGAACAGTTTCCAGAAGTATGAAACACCTTTGTGCATTCAGGAACTGAGGGGTCATTGCTGTGACTGGAATCCAGGCAAGGAGCCTGAGAGATGATCTGTCACCAGCATGACCAGCCCTGCAGGTCTTCCTGTGAGCTTCCGGAGGGGGAGGAGTGAGCTCAGCATAACTGTAGCAGTTTAGAGATGGCTATGGGCAGGGTGAGATGCTGAGAGCAGGAGTTAACAATCAGGGCAGTCAGACCTAGATGAGAAAGGTGATTTCATTTCAGAGATATTGAAGAGTTAAATTTTTCAGAGCTCCATGCCTGGTGGATGGGGTGCAGGCCAGAAGGAAGCAGAGGGTGCAGTGACTCCACTCCCGATGTGTGGTGAGCAGCACCCAGAAGATCCCACCCTAGAGCACTCCAGGGGCTGGGAAGAGGAGGGCTTCACATCCCGGGGGAATGTCTGAAGTAGAGCAAGTTCATCGTTTCCCCGTGCCAGGAGGGGTGAAGTGGGTAGTACAGAGAAAGCTGGATGCTCTGGGCGTCCTTTGTGTCTACACAAGAAAGGCTGTCTTTCTTTGAGAATCCTCTGAGGACTAGCCAAGAAACGGATAATATAGTGCAAGTCAGAACAGTCAGACATTTACAGACGAGTTTATTAATTAAATGAAGGTTTATGAATTCTTAAAACCGCAGGTAGACCCTATTTGAATAAAATTACAGGAATGCCAGTATTCGGAACACACACACACACACACACACACACAATGTACAAGTCCCTTGACATGTTGGAATGTTTGCTGATAAATAGCAACCGCTCTCTTGTTTTCCTTGAGTGCATTCGCTTCCCAGGGCTGCTGTAATAACTACCACAGACTCGAAGGCTTGAAACAACAGATATTTATGCTCTCAGGGATGTGGAGGCTGGGAGTCTGGAATCAAGGCATCCAGGGGTGCTTACGTCCAGGGGTTCTGGGAGAGGGTCTGTTCATGCCTCTCTCTGGCAATCCTTGCAGCTCTTTGGGGTCACTCCAATCTCTGCCTCCATATTCACAGGGCATTCTCTTCTCTGCCTGGGTCACCTTAACTAATCACATCTGCTAAGACCTTATTTCCAAAAGATGGTAGGCTGGAGGTTCCAGGTAGACACGAATTTTGGGAGACACTGTTCAACCCACTACATGAAGTTAACATATTCTAAGAGTTGGAGGATCTGTACAATAGCTATCTTTTAATACATGTCTATTCAGTATTGATTAATTGCCAGCCACTGAACTAGGAGGGGGATGGAGAGCTGAATAAGATAGACATAATTCCTGCCCTCAGAATTGTATAATTTAAGAAGAGTGAAAAATTGCAAACATTGGAGATGTTACTGTTCTATTTTACTTTGGTACTTTGGATATAACATAAAACTCTAGCTCCCTAAGATGAGGTCTTCTGTTCTCATCGTATGTAGACTAGGAATGAAATATTCATTGCATGTGAAATTAGAAATGCAGAGAGAAAGATGCTTAAATTAAGTGTGACCCCCCCCATTTCATGAGGTATGTACACTTCACTCTAGAAGATTTTCTCTGGTCCTAGACTGATTGGGATGACTTTAATGTCTCTTGGTAGCAATGACAAAAAGCACAAGGCAATTTAAAAATGAGTACTGAAACTAAAACTAATTGCATTCGGAATGACCACAGAAAGCATTCAAGACTGTGTATCCAAATCAAGATTGAAGTAACTAGGTGGATAGTCATAAAACTATTGTGTAGAGAATACTTTCATATGTTGGAAAATGTAACACCAAGAATAGACTTTTCTCCTTTGTCTAACCAGTTTTATTTTATAATTTCCTGACTGAAGCTTTAGAATTGTTCTCAGCAAGACTGAAAGCTAATTGCTCTTATTCTAGACATTTTATTTTTAACTTCTGCAGACTTGGCCGTTTTTATAGTCATATGTCAATCATGACTGACTTGCAGGAATAAATTTCAAATCCCTAAACTGAGTTCCAAATGTTAACAGAGGATCCTCCCTTGAGTCCTTCCAATTTAAAGACCCATTGGACTCGATTCCAGGGACTGGTTAATTAGGATGAGAAAGGCTTTTCTGCTCAGCCATTCCTGACATCAGCGGTAGGTCGCCAGCCCCTGGGGCGAATACCGATGAGCTTTTGGAGAAACCAGCTTTAAAACTGTCTCACAGCAAATGCTAATCAGCTTTCCTTCCACTCTACCCAACTTTTCATGGTCTAAAGAATGAAATTCTGGAAAAAGAAATAATATTTCTAGCTGTATCCTCATCTCAGACTCACTGCTTCTAGCTCAAATTTCTGAATGCTCATTATTGCCTGGAAAACAAAGATCTTTCTTTATCCGTACCCGTCTGCCATCTTTAATTTGGGTTGATTTAGGATGGCCACAAACCTGGCAGTTTGGATAAGTCCTCTTCTTGAACTGGAAAACTTGTTTTCTACTTTTATTTTTCTTTAAGTGCAAAGCAAGTTTACGTATCTTAATTTAGACATTTCTACTAGGATTTCTCACTAAACTTTATTTCAGAATTCAGAGTAAATGGTCCATTCAGAGGAGACATAAGTCTTTATTTTTTTCTTCAGTAATTGAGGTATTATTCCCAATAATCTCTAGTACCTTGACCAAATCCACATTCAGAAGAAAACATTTTCTTTGTTCTCATATAACTCTGTGGACGACAATTTTAGTTTCAGTACTCATTTTTAAATTGCCTTGTGGTTTTTGTCATTGCTACCAAGAGACATCTATGACCACCTCAAAATGAATTTAGCTTGTTACTGGAATCAATAATATTTGTGTGCATCTATAATTATTCATACTTCCTAAAAATTTTTTTTTCTTTGGAGATTTTGGGTTTGTTTGTTCGTTTTTTGTTTTTTACTTTAGGTGCATATTATATCTGGTATTTCTCCCCATGTTATCCCTCCCCACCCCCCGCTGTCTCTCCCCAACCCACCCCCAACTGCCCCCAGTGTGTGATGCTCCTCTCCCTGGGTCCATGTGTTCTCATTGTTCAACACCCACCTATGAGTGAGAACATGCAGTGTTTGGCTTTCTGTTCTTGTATCAGTTTGCCGAGAATGGTGGTTTCCAGATTTATTTAGTTAATGAACCATGCAATGCCTTAGAAACTTCTTTTTGGTTACACATTTTGACAAACTCTCTGTCCCAGTATAGTTTGATACTGGACTCTACTGCTTGGAAAAGACTTGAGAGTCTTTCAGATTAAGGTCAACGTGCAGGACAGTCCACATCTCCACAAGTGGGGCAACTTGGTGTTTTCTGACTGTTTTACTGAATTGACTGGTGATTTTTCCGAGTTAGCCACGTATGTTTTTTTTTTTTTTTTTTTTTTAGCCACGTATGTTTATCATGGTAGGAGTGCGTATGTACGTGTTTTAATTTGGTTTCTGGGTTTTTGTTTGGATTATTCCCTCAAACAGACCTCTCCTCAGTTATAAACCCAAATTGCCCTTAAATTTGTCAGTGGGACTCAACTTTAGAGCAATCCTGATTTAGTGAGAAGAAACCTACAATGGAAGAACCCAACCTGGATAGTGAAGCTGTTTCCCGGGTAGCAGGTGGCCTTCACTGCAGCCGAAGAGCAGCAGAGTTGGTCTCATCACGCTGGGACCCAGGGAATCTGAGCCTCTGCTCCGACTTTCCTCTCCCAGTACTCACTGAAAGATGTTTATTGAAAGATGGGGTGTAATGCATTTCCTAGTCCCCCCTCACACCGCTTTTCTTGGCCTTCTTAAAGAAGCAAAGCCTAAATAACACGTGTTGACAACCCTTCTGCGCCAGAGCAGACAGGGGTCCAGCACATCAGCACAGCCCTGAAGTAACCGTTAGCATGACAGCTACAGGTCATCTGGAAAAAACATCAAGTGCACCAGGATGTCCTTGGCCGGTTTGCAGTCAAAATGAGTAAACTCCAGACTCCCAGGAATGGTTTGGATTCTTGAACCATCTTTTCCTTCCGATTGCCCTCCTGGGCATTGTTTTATTTAATGAGTTTTAGCTTTTTTTTCTTTTTAACTTGGCTATTCTCTAGAGAGAACACACAGAAAGCACTCTACTGAGCTTGATTCTCTTCTTTCATCCTCTTCATTCATGCATCTCTTTCTACTAAAAAATTATATATGCAGGAAGGTTCAATAATTCTCCTAAGAGATGGGAGGATGATTTAGTGCTAAATGAGCATATGTGTGGGCACAAAGGCAAAAGGAAAGGCACACGAACACTAGACATGCTTCATTTTGCTTTGGAGAGCAGATACGATCGTGTTCATGCAGGCATATGTCCTCAATACCAAATCCTCTAGGAAAAGATGACATCAATTGCACAACTCCTAGGAAAGCTAGAATAGTGACTTTTTAGAGTAAAAATGGTGAACTCCTATGCTCTTAAAACACAAAAGAAAGAAAATATTTGATAGAGAATGTTTGGCACTTCCCACTAGTTATTAGGGAGGAAAGGAAAATATCTTCCTACAACCAGAGCAGTCCTAAAACAGTTCATTTTAAAATGGATGAGCCAATTAGCATTGACGAATGTGGCTCCTTATGGATGGTTTCTTGAGAGAAGTAGTACAATGGGGGATGAGGGAGACAATGAGTGACATTTGCCTTAGTGGTTACACACAGAACGGATGTCCCCTTCCAAGGACCCCAGTTCTCAAAGGTTACTCCACTCTAGAAACCAAGGTCAGCTCATGAGGAGCGCCCCTGGTGTGCCGGGAATGGCTATTCTGTGTGTCATCACTGCAAGGTATGCACAGAGAGGACAGCTGGGCACCGGCTATGGGAATGTGGGAGCTCAAAGGCACGACTGGAAACTACCTCCTAGACCAATGCCAGTGTGCTCCAACTCTCTAGGAGGGCATTTCCTGAGACAGTGTTCCAATGTAGTGCTCCAATGGCCAACAAACCATTGTTGAAGTGTACTTCCTATAATCCAACCTCCTCAGAAAGGCATCTAGCATCATCTAGTTTCACTGTTGCTGAAGTCTGGCTACACGATTAGAAGGTTCTCTCATTTGTGCTTAAAATTGGCAAAGACCTCAGGCTGGAAGTCACTAAGCAAATACCTTTTGTTCTGTAAAATGTTAATGAACTCAGACCCTTAACTCCTCCCTTCCAAACTTTCTGTGTTTGCAGGAATACCATGGTTGAGGACCGCAGTGGCTACCCTGGGAAGACTAGGGATAACCATGGCCTTTGAAATTGTTTATTTGGTAAATTCAGAATTGTACCCAACAACATTACGGTAATTCTAACAAACGTGTTATAGTTTCTCCTAAGTAACTCTGTAGACCAGTGTTTTAAGTTGATTTCATTGAAAACTGTGAAATCGTTTCCTTAGCTCAGTGATCTATTAGTCTGCGCTGAATCCGGCCAGGAAAGAAGATATGCTTTGAGTTATCACCACTTTCTCCATTACTGCCTGCTGCATTTTGTGATATAAGTATTTCTCATATGAATATCTTCACACACTGTAACGGTTTTGGGAAAGGCATTGGACTTGGAATCAGAAGACCTCTAGGTGCCCTTGCTTAGACTGTGGATTAAATCTGCATCCACCAGCGCCACTTGCCACAAGGCTATGGCCTCTCTTTTGACTGCATTATGTGCATTGCAGTGCGGAGCCGCTGGTTATGAAGGATAAAACGGTGTGCACGGATTAGTGCAAATCAACCACCTCTGCTGGAGAAGTATTCCCTGGGCACACTTCGCCCTCATGCGAGGAAACAAAAGTGGCACAAAGTGACCCAGAGCAGGCAGGGCAGTGGGTTGCTGATGGATAACACCCTCCACCCATGCTGGAGACTTCTTCACTAGTGAAACATGCAGAATGGAAATGTTTTGCTTAGTGTCCACAAGAGTACTCATTTTCAAAGTTAGAAAATGAAAAGTATCATCACACTTTCTTTGTCATTTAATATGTCTGAATATGTTGATTGTCTTGAAGTCATTTATTGAAATAGTTTTCATTTAAAATTACTTTTCATTCAACAGAAATTTTGGAGTTTCGCTTTGTTCAGGTCTGTGTGATTTTGGGGGAATCATAGCCCCGTTTCTGCTCTTTCGGCTGGCAGCTGTGTGGCTAGAACTACCTCTGATCATCTTTGGTAAGAACTCATTTGCCATACTTAAGAGCTTTCATCTACCTTCTTTGTATTAATAGAAACCTATAATAATTATTAGTTTCTATAATGATAATGATATTCATTTTATTTTATTATAACTATTCCATTGATGGTTATGATATTCATTTCCTTATTATAACAACTATTTCAGTTTTGAGGCACCAATTCAATTATAATGAATGGTTTTAATATATTTTATATTAAATGATGGTGATAAATAATGTTTAATTAGCATTCTTTCTTTGGGTTCTGAGTTCAATGCTATGAAACTCTTATGGTGTTAGAGAACAGAACCAATAATTTTCAGGGGACTAAACTAAATCTTCAACATATTTAAAAATGAGGGCCAGGTGCAGTGGCTCATGCCTGTAAGACCAAGGTGGGAGGATTGAATGGGCCCAGGAGCTCAAGACCAGCTTGGGCAACATAGCAAGACTCTGTCTTGACAAAAATTAAAAACTTAGCTAGGCATGGTGATCCATGGGTGCCTGTAGTCCCAGCTACTCAGGATGCTGAGGCAGGAGGATCAAGGCTGCAGTGAGCTGATTGCACCATTGCACTCCAGCCTGGGCAACAGAGTGAGACCCTGTCTCTAAAATAAATAAATAATGAAAATAACAAAAATAAGCCTAATGACTAATTGTATTTCTGGTGTTCTCTGTCTATTGACATCATATCTTCATTTGCTTTGATGCTAAAAATGCCATGCTGAGGGAGCAAGGGACGCAGAATCCCTGGCACACATTCCATCACTTCTTCCGGGTCCCTCGAGTACACCCCTCCTCCCACCTCCAGCTTCCCTAGGACTTGTGAAGGGACAGACTTACAGTCTAGGAAGGACCTTGGGGAATTCAGTGCCCACTTCTCCAGGGCCGCTCCAACTGTCCTGCCTGGGTTTCACACACTCCCTACCCCCTCCTCAGCAGTAAAGTGTACGGGTTGGCCCCTTTCTCCCCCAAACCTTTCTCCACCTCTACTTCCTTACTCCTGGTAGAGAATGTTTTTCATTTATTGTTCAGCAGTTGAAATTTGAATGAAAATACTGAGTCCATGAGGACTGACCTTCTGATTCATGCAAAAATCCTTTGAGAGTGTGAGGGACAGAGAGTCAGTTTCTACCACTTGACACCATGACCTCAATAGAGGATCACCTCAAATTGCTGTAAGGGATTTGGTCATCAAGCTGAGCATGAATTCTGTGGTCAGCATGAAAAAGCAGAAAGTGCTACTTTCTAGCAAAGATAGAGTAATGCAGGAGACATGGCACACAACCTTCAGGACTGTAGCCCATGGCCCAGTGGCAGGCAGGCGGGGCCTGAGACTGTAAGGAGACACAGCCGAATTTCTAAAAACTCAGTGACAACTGCTGAGACCCTGAAAGCAGAGGCTGCTATGAGAATAAATCACAGGGACTCTTGACCCCTGAGTGAAGGGGATCAGGCCAGGGAGGGAGGAAGCAATGTCTAGGCTGAGAGGGGCTGGCTATGCTCCAGGTAGTGGAAAGTTCAAAGCAAGAAGATGCCACATCTTAAGCACCCGGCGCTAGAGGATGGAGTGAAGGTGTAAGCTGGGCCTGAAGGGAGGCGGCGCCAGGGCAGGGTAGGGGCCAGATCTGGAAGGGCCTCATGGACATGCCAAGGCTTTGCTCTTTATCCATACAGCAGTGGAAAGTGACTGGACAGTTTCACCCTGGGGTGAACAGAGTTGGCCTTGCATGGTAGAAACACAGATATGCAAGTGGGTTGGAAGGACCCGAGCATCGTCCCTCTGATGGCAGATATTTTGTCACTGGGAGTGACAATTAAAGAATGTTATCTAGTGGAGATCATAGTGGCTTCTTCTAATAAGGGGGTGGCAATGGGAATGGAGAGGGTAGACACATTGAATAAACATCTTAGAAGCCAGCTGGGCAAGATGGGACCACTGATGGGCACAGGGAGACGGCATGGTGAGCTGGGAAGCCCAGACGCCTGGGGAGACATCAGTGGCACAGGCACTGGAGCAGCAAGGCTGGGGGTCTGCAGGGTGATGGATTCTGTGTTGGCCATGCACAGTTTGAGGCACCTGGAAGAGTTCAAGTGGAAACAGAAACCAGAAGGCTCAACACTGTTGAACTCAGGAGGGAAGTGTGGACTCGGGATGCAGAGCTGGAAGCCACCTGGCAGTAGAGAATGGTTGAAGCTGAGGGAGTGGCCCAGGTCCCCCAGAAACTCAGGACAGAGCAAGAGGAAAACAGAGGCCTAGGACAGAGACCTGAGGGGTGGCAAAAGGGACAGATCTAGGCAGAAGGAGAGGAGGTAACAAAGGAAGTAGAAACCACATGAGAAGCCCGAGACAGGAGGGCATGAGACCAGGTCCACCCTAAGGACTGAAAGTAGCACATGTGCATCTGGTGGCCAGTGAGAGGCAGAAGGAACCTGGCTGGAGCAGAGCCAGGGAGGATATAGGCTGAGTCCAGGGAAGGGCAGGCAGAGGCAGGACCTGGAGCATGATGCTGTGCTGGTGCTAGCACTTCCCACTCACCAGGGCTGACTGCTACCATTATTAGTCCGTTTGCCACTGCTATAAATAACTGCCTGAAACTGGATAATTTATAAAGCAAAGAGGTTTAATTGACTCACAGTTCCACATGGCTAGGGAGGCCTCAGGAAACTTACAATCATGGCAGAAAGGGAAGCAGGTGTGTCCCACATGGCAGCAAGTGAGAGAAGAGCAGGGGAAATTACCATTTATAAAACCATCAGATCTCATGAGAGCTCACTCACTATCATGAGAACAGCATGGGGGAACCTCCCCCATGATCTGATCACCACCCACCAGGTCCCACCCTCAACACATGGGAATTACAATTCAAGACGAGATTTGGGTGGAGACACAGAGTCAAATCAGCTACACTTTCAAGAATTTTGTAAGCCAGTTGTCAAGCACAGATATCATTAAAAAGTGAAGAATATTAAATATATGAGAAACAGAGTTGATAAATAAATTGAGTACTTATTAGGAACACTCGTCGGTTTTTAATTCATCTACTACATCTTCAGTATTACTTGTGCTCCTGAGGTTGTGTCTGCTGCATCTTTATGGTGGACGCACCATTAATGGAGCTTCTGCACCTCTTCCTAGTGGCTCAGTCAGGGATGTTGTGTCTGTAGCCCCAAGGGCCCACAGTGGGAGCATTTACACTGTGTGCACATTGGCAGATGCTGCCAATCAGGGCTTGGTGGCCCAAAGCAAGTTGTTAGGCATTTACCAGCATACCACTAGGATACAAAGAAGTGGAGAAAATAGGAAAGGGTGGCTTTTCAAGAACTTTGGCTCTAAAGAGCAGAAAAAGAAAGGATGGTAATGGAAGTATGAGGTGAGATTGAGAGAAGTCAAACGGAAAAGATCTGAATGTATTTGAAAGCTTCTCCCAATAGGTTGAAGATACTGGAGAAAGGGTTGATACCTACAGTGAGGAGCACAAAGAGACAGGCCTAGGTGAACGCTGGTCCTGGGGTAGACACCAGGACAAGTCTTCCACTGTAAGGTGACAGGAAGAGTGGGAGGGAGAGGAGCAGGTGAGTGACAGTGTCAGTGAGCAGGTGCGGAGGGGCCTTCCCTCCAGCATGTCTGTTTCCCTGTGATGCAGGAGGGGAGGCCTTGGGTGTTGGACCCTAAGAACGCACTCAGTCAATCACTGTGAGATGTGTGAGTAAACTCATGGTTGCCAGGTTTACAGGGGCCGTGGTGCTGCTCAGAGTTTGAGGAAGGGAGAGAATATTTCAAATTGTGGTAAAGGAGAGTTGGGGCACCTGGGATGCAGAGGTTGCTATGACTGAGAGCTACTCCAGTGAGCAACATGGCAGCTTTAGAGTGAGCAGGCCCATGGGAGAGGGCCCAACTGTGTCTTCCTGGGGTGGTAACATGTTTCCCCTATTCCATAGGTATCCTGGCATCCATCTGTGGTGGCCTTGTGATGCTTTTGCCTGAAACCAAGGGTATTGCCTTGCCAGAGACAGTGGATGATGTAGAAAAACTTGGCAGGTACTGTCCAAAATTCATGCTCGCTGAATAAAAGCAACATTTCAAACCACTGGAGAACAAATGATGTTGAGAAAACTGAATTTCCATAGGGAAAAAATAAGAATAAATCCTCATCTCATAAGCAAAAAACTCAAAGTAGATACAAAAGGTTAATGTAAAAAAAAAAAAACCCTCCAAAGCTATGTAAGAATACACATTATTTTTTAAACGTGGTTGTGAAGACAGAAGCACTTCCATGTAGGGTCGTAAGAGTCATAAGTGATCTAAAGGAAGGAACTGATGACGTGGAAAAGTGGAAATCACTGGGACATGCAGTAGCAGGGGGATTAACAGTGTGGCTTACTCTACAGAGTGAGGAGGAGTCAGGTCTGACTAGACGGAATGGCATAAGCAGCTTCTCAAGATTGATTACAAAGTGAAACTTCACTGAACAACATGTTATAGTATTTATAAAAAAAAATCAAACCAAAGGCAATGCCTCTCTGCAGCTGGATGGGAAGACAGGTGGTACACAGATGATAGATAATAGGCAGATGATAGATAATAGGTGATAGATGATAGTAGATAGATAGATATAATAGTTGATAATCATAGATAAGTGATAGTAGTTAGATGGATAAGTGATAAATAATAGATGATAGATAGGTGGATAGCTAAATAGATAATAGATTATAGATAGATAATAGACATTAGTAGGAAGGTAGAGAAAAGAGAAAGAGATTGAGTTTTCGAAGGTGGTGGTGTTTAAATAGTGTATAGGGAAAGCTAATACCTAGCCAATATATTAACACAAGGAGTTATATCAAGAAAAATTCACATTACACATATTCTAATTTTGTTTGAAATTTTTTATTAAAGAGACTATGAATGTGAGAATATATAGCAAAAGATGTAAAATAATAATATAAGTTCTCTGTGGACACAAATGGGCTTGGAAGAGGAGTAGGGAAGGGAAGGCCATCACTTTCTTGCCAGAGACTTCTGTACTGTTTGACTTTTTAGAAAAATTAGAACATGCAGTCTTGTGTTGTTTGTGTAGTTTTAAAAAATGATTTAGCAGCTAATTAAAAAACTAAAAAAGCAATCTTAATAATGACATAGGAATTAAGGATATGGAGCTCTAAATATTTTTGATATGTCAAAAATAGGAACAGCTTTCTTCCCTTTGATTCTATTGCATTGACTGCTGTCGGTTTATGCAGTGAGAGTGATGCATTCATTCTTTATCCCCAAACCAATCAGGGGTCAGGTTTGCAAACTCATCAGGAAAAAATGGAAGAAAAGGAAACCCTTTGAAGCCAAGACTCTTCTACCACTTCAGTCACATTAAAAATAAACAGCTGGAAGAGATTATTTTTTTGGCTTGGGGAGTGTGGGTGGAGGGGGTGTCTAAATGGTGTGTAAGGAAAATCAATACCCAACTAACATATAAGCATGAAGAATTACACCAGCAAAAATTTAAGTTACACAGATTCTAATTTTTTTCTGTTTATAATTTTTCATAATGGAAAGTGTGCTACATTAATTAATTATACTTAGTCTCTACACGTGAAAAAATACTAGTGGAAGTACAGTTTACAGCGTTACAAATTAAGCATATTAATTTTGATCCACGATTATTTACTCTACAAAAATCACTTAGCGCTAAATTGCCAAAACCTGTTAGCATTTCTCGTCTAAAATCACATTGGATTATTTTATGATTTCTGCTGGGTTTTGTTCACGTTAACAGCTCATTTCCAAACATATGTTAATTCAATAGAAATTCGTAAAGAACTTAAATGCTATAATGCTAACTAAGCCCTGTCTAGGGTCTGAATGCAGATAAAAAATGAGCCTGGAGACAGTGTTGTTACCTTAGAGTTGGGTTTTCGTGACAAGTTATGCATGACTGTCTTTGATCAAAACCAGCTATACTGTTCAATAATAACAGAAGACCCTCTTCTAACTAGTTGCATAGTCTTTCATAAAGAATTTCTCCTTTTTCTTTTCAGTCCACATTCCTATAAATGTGGCAGGAATAAGAAAACCCCAGTTTCCAACTCTAACCTTTAAGGCCCCTGCCAAAGACAGAAGGAAGGAGCTATCCAGGAGCTGATCCTCCTTGCAAAGCTGTGCCTTGCAGAGATGCACGTGTGCATTTCAGCTACATTATGCCGCGCTATTGTAATACTGTATAAAGACTTCAAACTATCCAGAGTATTTTTATATAAAGTTGGATGAATTAGGATTTGTAATGCTGTTGAATTTTCTGGGAACACATAATATGTAGCCAGTTTAACAAAGAACCTGTCAGGTGCACAGCCTTCCCTGGATTTTTTCCTTGTGTTCTCTGTGGTCTGAACCATTAGGCTAAAGAGAGACAGGAGAAGCCCCGCCCCAGACCCGATTCTCATGACAGCTCCATCAAGAATGTGGGATGTGCCAACCAAGGATTTGAGAAAGTTGTAAAGAAATGTGCTCATCAAATCTGATCAGTCAAGGGACTAAGCCCCTAACTGACCATTCTGAAGACTGCACGGAGGATGAAGATTTGGGAATCCTGTTAAGGAGGCTGAATCACAAGCACTTGGGCCACTGGGTGTGAGCATTCGTGTTCTCTGCTCACCTTGGGTCCCGTACACCTTCACAATGTGAACAGGCCAGGAGTCTCTCCCGTCCACCTCCTCTGCAGCATCCTGAGTTCCAGGCATGGTTTAGGCCCCGTTCTGGCAATAAGAACCAATCTGCTGTACAGTCTGAGGACTTGCCTCTGTTATTTATAAAATAATGCTGCGTTGTGAGATGATTTGGGACATTTTTGGCCCTTCTTTAGCGGACACCTAGAGTCACAGATTCCCTTCTTTATTAAACAAATCCCATGGATTATGATTTCTGGGTTTTAGGATTTTAACAGTGAAGGGACATTTTTCCTACACGTGTGAGTTCAGTTCCGATGGAGCCCATGTGGTCAGAAGTGAAAAACATGGACAGTTCCCATTCAGTCTTGGCACTTTGACATGTCTTGGAGAAAAGCTTACGTTTTAATTTAAAAGAAAAAGTCAGTTATATACATGCTTAACAGGATCAGCAGAAGCTTTATAAATCACTTTATGGAGACTACTAAAGGATTTGATTTTTCTTTTTTGTTATCAAAGCTTTGAAATGTGGAACTTGTGTGTTCTGCTTTGTATTGTATATTCATTATCTTTTCAGATGCAATCTTTATGCTGAGTTTTAAAAATGAAATACTTTACGTGAACAGGCAAAATTGGTACCAAAGGGAAACACTGACAATGAGGAAGAACATTTCTGTAAGGAGAACAGGTGACAGTATACGCATGTGTGCTAATTGTAAAATGAGAATCTCAACCCTTAAAGCACATCAGAATTGAATACAAGTGATCTGTTTGTCACTGAAATAAACACGGCTCTTTGAGGATTTGAGACTGCATTCACCCCTTATTCAGTCACTTGCAGTTTTGCTCTTCTCTGCATTTCTTTGCTGTAAGATGACTGCTGCATTGTTAAATTGTATTTTGAGTGGATATGTTTATTTGGCAACAATTAAAATTTCTAAATTGTAAAAAATGTACATTTGTCCTTTCTCTTCCTTGTAAACATGTGTCACTGCCACAGATAATTGTCCTGTGACAGTGTGCAGAAAACTATTTAAAACCAGGCAGGCAATTAGCAATGGGAAATAAGTGGTCCACCTTCAATATTAGCTTGTTCATTTACATGCTCCTGGCATCCATCCTAGACTCACAGGTGCCCCAGAATAACATTCAGACTCTCCTCTGGTCTTGTGTTACATGCTCATGGCCCGGTTCACTCCCTGATATACACCTCTCTGCTCTGGGTCCCCTCTGGGCTGAAGTCAACAGTCAGCAACAAATTTCATTCCCGATAACAGAACCGATTCTCCTGGCTCCCCATACATGTTGCAGCTTTGAAAACGTTCATCTCAGTGTTAGAATAAAGACAGTAAAAATGTGTGTCAAGCCCTCGTTAGCTGATAAGGTAAATGCATGGACGACTTCCAAGGAATACTCAGCTCTCCCTTCTGTGACCTCGCAGCCTCCTCAGTCCTTTGTGCGGCTGTTTCTTATCAAAAATAGTCAAACCCCACCAATTTTAAACCCCATTTAAAATTGGTGGGGTGAACCAAGAACATGAAAATGTTGAAGACCAAAACCAAACTGTACTCAAAGTAAGTACAGAGTTTATTTTTAACAAATGTCATAGCTATGCCACTTTATTACAGAATCCAGCAGTTAGACAGGAAAAGCTTACACACAATAACATAAAAAATGCTGAGGTCTGGCATAGCTGGTACCTGGGGACAGTGTCTTTGTTTGATTACTGTCAGTTATTTCCAGTATGCTGAATCCCTACTCATGTTCCAGCCTATAGGTGAGTTGATGCTTCACTCTGTCTCCCGTCCAATTAATTATTTCTCATCACTCCCTCAATCCAAGTAACAAACCTTGAAACACGAACATACACACCAGGCTTATTGGGGCATGCACAGCCAAGACCCCAAGAAGTGACTCCCTGTAAAATGTATTTGTCCTTCTCAAAGCAAACTAGAGGTCTTCCACTGTCACCCTATACAGAGGTAGGGAAACATTCATATAAGGGTAAAGCTACCAGCCTTTTAATAAGGGATGCCATCCTTCTCCTATCCATATGTACATTTTCCCAGTAATTGAAATCAGAAAGGAACTTGTAAGCATATTACTCGAGCATCTGCAGTGCTTAAGTACTTAGCAAAGTCTATTCAGCAAAACCACACCACTTAGTTTTCCCTGGGGAAAAACAAATCCCTTGTGAATCCTGCGCGATCCCTTCCTATGTTGGGGTTTCCTTTAG
>CAUYLG010041261.1:0-35054 GCA_963573385.1 Cacajao melanocephalus | reverse complement strand
AACCTCAGATTACATACAAGATTATTTTCCTTAAAGAAATTTATCTCTAGGCATCACACTACCAGACTTCAAACTATACTTCAAGGCTACAGTAATCAAAACAGCATGGTACTGGTACCAAAACAGAGATACAGACCAATGGAACAAAACAGAGGCCTCGGAGGCAACACCACACATCTACAACCATTTGATCTTTGACAAATCTGACAAAAACAAGCAATGGGGAGAGGATTCCCTGTTTTAATAAATGGTGTTGGGAAAACTGGCTAGCCATGTGCAGAAAGCAGAAACTGGACCCCTTCCTGACACCTTACACTAAAATTAACTCCAGATGTATTAAAGATTTAAACATAAGACCTAACACCATGAAAACCCCAGAGGAAAATCTAGGCAAAATAATTCAGGACATAGGCATAGGCAAGGACTTCGTGACCAAAACACCAAAAGGACTGGCAAGAAAAGCCAAAATAGACAAATGGGACCTAATCAAACTCCACAGCTTCTGCACAGCAAAAGAAACAGTCATTAGAGTGAATCGGCAACCAACAGAATGGGAAAAAATTTTTGCAATCTACTCATCTGACAAAGGGCTAATATCCAGAATCTGCACAGAACTAAAACAGATTTACAAGAAAAAAACAAACAAGCCCATTCAAAAGTGGGCAAAGGATATGAACAGATACTTTACAAAAGAAGACATATATGAGGCCAACAAACATGAAAAAATACTCACCATCACTGGTCATTAGAGAAATGCAAATCAAAACTGCATCGAGACACCATCTCATGACAGTTAGAATGGCGATCATTAAAAATTCTAGAGACAACAGATGCTGGAGAGGATGTGCAGAAACAGGAACACTTTTACACTGTTGGTGGGAGTGTAAAGTAGTTCAACCATTGTGGAAGACAGTGTGGCGATTCCTCAAGGACCTAGAAGTAGAAATTCCATTTGACCCAGCAATCCCATTACTGGGTATATATCCAAAGAATTATAAATCATTCTACTATAAGGTCACATGCACACGAATGTTCATTGTGGCACTGTTTACAATAGCAAAGACTTGAAACCAACCCAAAAGCCCATGGATGATAGACTGGACAGGGAAAATGTGATGCATATACACCATGGAATACTATGCAGCCATAAAAAATGATGAGTTCGTGTCCTTTGTAGGGACATGGATGAACCTGGAAACCATCATTCTCAGCAAATGGACAGAAGAACAGAAAATCAAACACCGCATGTTCTCACTCATAGCAGGATGTTGAACAATGAGAATACATGGACACAGGGAGGGGAGCATCACACACTGGGGTCTGTAGGGGGGAAATAAGGGAGAGACAGCAGGGGGTAGGGAGTTGGGGAGAGATAGCATGGGAAGAAATGTCAGATACAGGTGATGGGGAGGAAGGCAGCAAATCACACTGCTATGTGTGTACCTATGCAACAATCTTGCATGTTCTTCACATGTACCCCAAAACCTAAAATGCAATTTAAAAAAATAAATAAATAAATAAATAAATAAAAATTTATCTCTAAACACCCAAAGTGTACAGCTACTCTCAGCATGAGAAACATAAGCACTATAAAGAAAGGGGTCATACTCTCAGCAGAATTTTATGTTTCTCTTTTATCTCTGCTGCTCTGTCATCTCCTGCCATTGAATGGGGAATCTATATTGATATACATCTGACAATTTCCACCAGCACTGTTTGATAGAGAATTGGACTCTGACTTTGTTCATATAGTGGAATATATTTAAGCTTGGAACATAGGTAACAGAAGAGCTATTATAGTGTTTGGATGGCCACATCACTTGTGTCTATTTGCCCTGTAATAGTTTTTTGTCCTGTAATAGCAGCATTCAAATTTAATAAAATAAAAGACACTAAACTTATGCTTACCTAAATTTATGTCTACTAGATAAATTAAAGTGTGTGTCAGACTAATATCTCCTGTAACAATTTGGTAGTAATTTTACTTTGGATAATAGATATAAATATCTAAGTATAAATAATTTTAATGCAGTAGTCATAATGTATGAAGGATTTTTAAAAATTGTCTTTAACCATAATTCAATTAAACCAATTTATATTTCAAAAGTATTAATAACAATATTAATGTAACTATTTAAGAAATATATTTAGGCCAGGTGTGGAGGCTCATGCCGGTAATCTCAGCATTTTGGGAGGTCAAGGTGTGTGGATCCCCTGGGGTCAGGTGTTCCAGACCAGCCTGGACAACATGGTGAAACCTTGTTTTTACTAAAAATACAAAATAATAAAAAAAAAAAAAGCCTGGCATGGTGGCAGGTGCCTGTAATCCCAGCTCCTAAAGAAGCTGAAGCAGGAGAATCACTTGAACCCTGGGGGTAGAGGTTGCAGAGAGCTGAGATCACTCACACCAGTGCACTCAGGCCTGGGCAACAAAAGCCAAACTCCATCTCAAAACAAAAAAAAAAAAAGAAAGAAAGAAATGTATTCAAAGTAAATATTATGGTCTTATAAAGAATATTGTTTAATTTATGTAAATACATGTTGTCTACAAACACTACACATAACTATGCTAATTGTTCTAAAATAATAAACAGAAGTCAAAGTACAAATATAGACTCCACTGTTCAGTTAATATACTGAACTGCTTTTGCTTTTGCAGTGTAAGTACTTATTCCTGCAAGTATTCGTTAATTACCTTGGATAATCACTTTCCTATCAAAGAAACTTAATCAGTATCTTTTAGACTTTTTCACTTTGTAATGCTAAATTAAATGCCATCTTTGTGTTCAACTTTTGTGTTCTCTTACAGTGAGCTTTAATCTAAACAAATCTGTGTCTACTTTAAAAGACTAAATATAGAAAATATAAATCTTTGCCAAAGCAAAATTGCAAAGCAATTAAATCTGAGGTTCTAAATGAATACAATCCTGAGTCAATAAGAATGAGAAAATGTTTATTTAGCTGTTACAATTATTTACACATATTTTCTGAAAAGCACAGAAAAAACCTAATATAAATGCTTTAAGGGAGATAAGCAAAATATCCCCCTGATTTTCAGATAAGAGAATAAAGCCACTTATTTCTCATTTATGTTTTCTCCTAAAGAAGCCAGGTCTCTGGACATGTTTTTGAACGCTTAGACATCTGAATTTTAGTAGACACTAGATTCAGGCCTCTAAGGAGTAGCCTTTGGCATCCTGTGCACTTGGAAGAATGTTTATGGGCAAAAAAGCAGAAGAGAAAAAGTGTTATAAAAAGTTCATGGTTGTATATGAATAAATCAAGTTCTTCGAGTCGGATAAAGAGACTTAGATTCTGACACAATAACTGTGGTAGACTACAACAACCCACAGACAATTAGATTTTTAAGACAGAAAATTAACAAAGATATTAGGACCTAAACTCAACACTTGATCAAATAGTCCAAATATACATTTACAAAACTCTCCATCTAAAACCAAGGTAATATACACTCTTTTTATTACCATATGGCACATACTCAATTTATTGACAACACAGATGAGCACAGTGGCTCACACCTGTAATCCCAGCACTTTGGGAGGCTGAGGCAGGCGGATCATATCAGGTCAGAAGTTCGAGACCAGCCTGGCCAACATGGTAAAACCCCATCTTTACTAAAAATACAAAAATGAACTGGGTGTGGTAATAGGAACCTGTATTCTCAGCTACTCTGGAGACTGAGGCAAGAGAATTGCTTGATTCTGGGAGGCATAGTTTCAGTGAGCTGAGATTGCATCACTGTACTCCAGCCTGGGTGACACAGCGAGACTCTGTCTCAAAAAGAAAATAAAAAAACAAAACATTGACCACACAATCAGAAATAAAACAATCCTCAGCAAATTCAAAAATCCCAAAATCATACCAATCACACACACAGACTACAGCTTAATAAAAATACAGTTCAATTTTAAAAAACACTTGATACTATATAATTACATGGAAATTAAACAACCTCCGTTTAAATGACTTTGGGGTAAATAATGAAATTAAGGCAGGAACTAAGAAATTCTTTGAAACCCATGAGAACAAAGATACAACATAACAGAATCTCTGCAACACAGCTAAGACAATGTTAACAGGAAAATTTATACCATTTAATGTTCACATCAATAAGGTATAAAGAGCTCAATTTAAACTTAATATCAATAAAAGAATGGGAGAAGCAAGAGCAAATCAACTCTCTAGCTAGTAGAAGACACGCAATAATCAAAATCAGATGTGAAATAAAGGAGATTTAGATATTAAAAACTACACAAAAGATTAAATAATCTAAGAGTTAAATCTTTAAAAAATATTATAAGTTAAATAGTTTACTAGCTAGATGAATGAAAAAAAAAGAGAAGCTTCAAACTTGAAATGACAAAAGTGACATTACTGACCCCACAAAAACATAACTATTTAAGTCTAGAATGAACAGCTCTATGCACACAAACTAGAAAATCTAGAAAACAATGGATACATTTCTAGACAACTACACCCTCCCAAGAGTGAACAAAAAAGAAATTGAGTCCCTGAACAGACCAATATAACAAGCTCCAAAACTGAATTTGTAATAAATAGCCTACCAACCAAAAAAAGCTCACTACCAGACAGATTCGCAGCTGAATTCTACCAGCTATATAAAGAAGACCTAGTACCATTTCTACTAAAACTATTTCAAATAAATTGAGAAAGAGGGACACCTCATCAAGTCATTGTATAAGAATAACATCATTCTTATACAAAAACCTGGCAGAGATAAAACAAAAATAGAAAACATGAAGCCAATATCTTTGATAAACATTGATGAAAAAATCCTCAACAAAATACCAGCAAATCAAATCTAGCTGCACATCAAATAACTAATCCATTATGTTCAACTATGTTTTATCTGTGGGACGCAAGACTGGTTCAACATACAAAAATTAATAAATGCTATAATTCACAGAAACAGAACTAAACATAAAAAACACAAAATTATTTCAATAGATGCAGAAAAAAACTTTCAGTAAAATTTAGCATTTCTTTTGTTAAAAGCTCTCAACAAACTATGTGTTGAAGGTACATACTTCAAAATAATGAGTTATCTATGACAAACCAAAAGCCAAAATACTGAATGAAAACAAGCTGGAAGCATTTCTCCTTGAAAACTGGAGAAGGACAAAACTGCCTTCTCTCACCACTCTTACTTAACATAGAATTCGAAGTTCCAGCCAGAGCAATCAGGCAAGAGAAAAAATATAAACATTCAAACAAAAAGAGAAGAAGTCAAACTATCCCTGTTTGCAGGTGACCTAATTTCATATTTAGAAAATTCTACAGTCTCAGTGGAAAAGCTCTTTAAACTGACAAGCAACTTTAGCAGAGTTTCAAAACACAAAATAGATACACTAATGTCAGTAGCATTCCTGTACATCAACAACAAAAAAACCAAAGTCAAACTTTAAAAAAAAAAATCCATTCACAATATCTAGGTATACAGCTAACCAGGGAGGTGAAAAATCTCTTCAAAAAGAATTATAAAAAACACTGAATAAAGAAGTCAAAGATGAAACAAATAGAAAACCATTTTATGCTCATAAATATAAAAGATCAATATTTTTCAAACAGAAAACACATCTTTGTAAAAGTCCCATCCAATTCTTTGTCAAAAATTGATTAACGGCTGTGTGCAGTAGCTCACTCCTGTAATCACAGCACTTTGAGGCCGAGAAGGGCAGAGCACTTGAGGTCACGAATTCGAGATCAGCCTGGCTAACGTGGTGAAACCCCGGCTCTACTAAAAATACAATTAGCCAGGTGTGATGGCGCGCACCTGTAATCTCAGCTATTGAAGAGACTGAGGCAGGGGAATCACTTGAACACGGGAGGCAAAGGCTGCAGTGAACCAAGATTGCTCCACTGCACTCCAGCACGGGTGACAAAGTGAGATAACATTCTAATTTTTTAGAATGATTAATGAAAATCTGGTATCTAAAATGTACACTAAAGGACAAATAGCTGATAATGTGAATTAGGGAAGGGAAATTGGCATTTGGAAATGTCAAAAATAACTGGAAATGTAGTATTTTACTGCAAGACAGGGTTAGGATGAAGGAATGCAGGGCTGGAGTGGAAGGTAGATTTGAGAGGCTGCTTGGGATACATGTGAAAAATGCAGGGGAAAATCATTCCCCAGTGGTGTGCGAAAATAACTAAGTGGCAGGCAATGAGACTGATGTGGCTCTCGTCTAGATTTTTCACTTAAAAGAAATAATCTAACTTAAGTGCATTATTTTTTTGGTAAATTACTACATTGGGGAAAAAAAAAATCAGACTTACCAACTATAAACCGTCAATTAACCTCTGATTGCTTAACCAGGAAATTTGGAAGCTCAAGTGGAAATTAAGTGTCAGGTCTCCATATGCAAGCCTGAAGCCTGAATGTCAGGTCTCATATGCAAGCCTGGAGCCCGAAAGTCTGAAGTCCTGCCTGTCCAGGCTGATGTCTCCCACCCTCCGCCTGCGTTCAACATTGTCTCTACTCGCCCATCTGAGCTTCCAGGACGAGGCCCTCACCCAACCCTGCCATCTTAACTGTTCTTATGATAATATAAATCCCTCTCGCCTAACACTGCCCTTATAACTGAACTGTAACACCCCCGCCCAGCAAAAAACTACCCCACCATATAAAGCCAATTTTCACCTTACTCCCTTTCTCCTTTTCCTTTCTCGGATTCGGCCTGCTTGCACCCAAGCGATAAATAAAACGGCCTTGTTGCCCACATAAAGCATGTCTGAAAGATCTCTTTACTAAATGCACTTAATATTCGGTACTACTGGACGTGAATAACATTAAGAAACTACCTAACTGTATTAACCGATTAATGAATGTGGGTTTTTCTTAATCACGCACCTTATAAAAGGCTTCTCTTAAACTCGCTCCCATGGACCACAAACTACAAACCATAGCTCGGCGGTCTACAATCTTTGAACCACCGTTTAAATAAATTATTTGATATTTTTGCGGCGACTCCAATAAATTTTTCGTTAAAGAGGGTCCAAAAGCTCTTCCGATTCATGAACGTCGCACCCCGAGTCAGGATCCTCCCCTGACGACACTCCCATGGTCCCTGCACAATCGAGGAGAGATACGGCGCGGTGGGTGCAGAGCTGCCCAAATGGGGCTCCAGGCCACTGTGTAGGCAAGAGAGAGACAGGACGCCCGGGGTCCCGCCCGTCCGCCCAGCCGCCATCTTAACGATGCAGGACACTGAAGCCCGAGCTGCGCCAAGGTGAACTCGGCCTCAGATTTTAGAGCTGACTGCTGGGGGCCTGAGTCCCGCTACAGCCACTTCCGACCGCTTTCAACCAGCCCCTGCCCACTCTCTAGATGTCGGATCCCGCACTCACCATTTCGAGGTTTCCAGCGCCTCCTGGCGTCTCAGCTGTGGATCTCTCAATACTTGAAGGTCACAGGCCCACACAGACTGGATCTGCAGGAGCGGAGGACACAGAGCAGCGAAGAGGAGAACCGGAGCTCTGACTGCAGGAAGAGACAAAGAACTCGCCAGATCCGGAAGCCGTCCTGTGTCCTTTCCAGCTGCGTGTCTTAGTGGACGGTTCCTAGAGTCTCTGACTAGATAACGCTTAAGGCCCGCCACTTTAGTCCTGCCCCTTTAGTCCCTGAGTGACAGAAGATTTGACCAGACACCGGGCTAAATGAAGAAAGAGTAACAGCCCGCGCCGCAACTTTTTCAGGCAGGGCTTCCTCCCTGAGCCGAGCCAGGACCACCCAGGAGGGTATTTGCATTTAACCTTGTGTATAAGGTGATATGCATTTATAAATAACATATTATATGACTATTCACAAATGGAAAGAATCTAATAACGATTATTTAACAATTTCAGATTTTATAAACTTCCTGACTTCTGGTCCTTTGAGCAGGCAGCTTAAGATTTTAAAAAGGAGGCAATCCTCTGATATAAAATGTGAGCCAAATGTGAATTTTAAAATTTCTATTAGCCAGATTTTTTATTTTATGTTATTTTTATTCATTTAATTTTTTGAGACAGTCTCACTGTATCACCCAGGCTGAATGCAGTGGCACAATCTCAGCTCATTGCAACCTCAACAACCAGGGTTCAAGTCACTTTCTTGACTCAGCTTCCTAAGTAGCTAGGATTACAGGCTCCCGTTACCACACCAGGCTAATTTTTTTTGTACTTTTAGTAGAGACGGATTTTCACCACGTTAATCAGGCTGATCTCAAACTTCTGACCTCAGGTGATATCCTTCACTCAAAAGTGCCAGGATTACAGGAGTGAGTCACCGCACTCGGCCTTATGCAGCATTTTAAAAATAAAACCTTCCTGTGGTTTCATTTCTAGGCAGACTAGATATTGAATAGTGTTTGGATTTTTTTTTTTTGGAAGCTTCTTTGAGGGAGAGTTTGTGATTGCATTAAAAGGTGAGTTGGGTGCCAGATGCACAACCAGTTTGCTTTATTTTCATTGTGGGGGTGTTTTTCCTAGAGCAGCCATAGCGTGCTGTGGAAAGTGAAGCTTGGCAGTGTCCTTCCCTGACTGTATTATTTTGCCCTGCGGCTGTGTACAATGCTGAGAAAACCTCCAGCCTTGTTGATTGTCTCTGGTCAATACCCATTGCTGCTGACTACATGTGACTCTTGATTTTTACAGGATCTCCATGACACTCATAATAATACATGCTATCTTATTGCCACTCAGCTCTGGGAGATAACCGGTTCAGCCTTAGAACACCACAGAGTTTCTGGAGGACGTTTATTGCATATGGAGTAAAATGTTGTAGCAATTTCAGAATTCTGTCTTGTGTCATTTTAATAGCTACCTCTATAGCAAGATTCTACACACAGTTACATTGTTATTGTCTTAAAAAGCCAGTGCTAGATTTGCATATATTGTCAACAAGAAATTTAACATGATTAATATAAAATCTTATACTTTTAAAATATTGGGATACTGAAGAGAATATTTTGTATTAACATTAGACTTGACATGTTGTTATAACATGTATCTTCAAAATTAAATTTAAAAACATTTTGCAAGTATTATGCTGTGATTTGTTATTATGCTAGATATTAGAGTGAATGGGGAGGATGTGGGGGTTTAAAGTTTCTGATTGTATTTGATTAGTAAGTTTCTAATTTCCCATTTTCAAAATGTCTTCCAAGATATATGTTTAACTTCTTTATATCAAGTTACATAAAATCAAATAATACCTTTCATTATTTACCTTGAAAGAATTTATTTTATTTGAAGCTTTAGTTAATGAAAAAAAATGGATTTGAGTATGTATCATTTTGTTTTATACTGGAGGCTTCATATACTTTATTAGTACTATATTGTTTTAATTTTTATTATTTCTACAATTAGCATTAATACAAATTATTGTACCCTAGGTGTTGACAGAAATTGCAGCACTTCAAAATGAGCTCTAAGATTTTTAAGAAAGACACTTTATTCTTTTGGTGGGATGAATAAAATGTACATGTTTCTTAAAGACAGTTTAAATAGTTTAGTGTATTTTAACTACTATTACTGTAAGAAATGCCACTGAGCTCAAAAAAGGGCAATTAATGCTAGTGTTGGACAGTTTTGTAGAAAACATAGGTCACAAGTTAGGTTAATATGGTTGTTGCTTTTTAGTAAAGTCATATAGAGTTTTCATTAGAACAAAATTGTCTTTAACAAACCTTACTTTCAATAAATTCAGACTTTGGGGATTATAATAGAGCTAATTTCTGCTTATTAGTATATGTTCAACTTCATGAAAACGTCTACTATGCCACTGACAGCAATATGTTCAAATGATTAGTAGGTCACACCTTTAAAGTATTTAAAATTTGACAATTTATATCAGTGAATTTTGTGATTTGAAAAAAGAAAGAGAAAAGGATCTTGCTTTAAAACTGCCATGTTATCAAACTACCAACACTCTTCAAAAGCATTTTGAAATGTTCATTCCTTTGTTCTAGTTTACGAATTTAGTTTTGATGTTTTATGAAACTTTAGTAGGTAGATTTTATGTTTGCGGGATACATAGTTTTCTAAATGTGTGCTTTTGAAAATATCAAACCATTATAAACTCAGAATTTTTAAATTAAAAATTTTGCAAGAGTGGCTTTAGAGGGTGGGGTGATACACAGTGTAGCCTTAGTGGGTTGATCTGTACAGTGGGCTCATCTTACACTTAGTGGGCTGATCTGTATGACAGATCTGTATAGAACCCCAAAAAACAAAGTTGCCCTTAATTTGAATCTAGTTTTTTCTTAGCTCATTTACTTTCAATTTATGTCCACTTGATGTGAATAGAACCCAATTACAGGTAAAAGAAAAAAAAAAATGAAGGAAAGGCACTGCACTTCTCACATCCTTGCAAATTAGTGTTGTTTTTTTAAGTTAAAAAATTTAATCTTCTCTCACCAGTTTTTATGCCAAACCCATGATATTTTAAGACACAGGATGATAGCAGATGCCACTAAATCTCTCTTAAGTATCAAGCAGAGTTCTTTTTAAAAACAAGGTGCAGAGGCTTAGGCAGCAGTTCAGTAATCTTTGAAGAAACAAAGATTACCAAGACCCCATTCCTACAAATTTTTTTTTTAATTAGCTAGGTGTAGTGGTGCCTTTATGCCTAGCTACTAGAGAGGCTGATGTTGGAGGATCATTTAAACCCAGGAGTTTGAGGCTGTAGTGAGTCATGGTGTCACCACTGCATTTCAGCCTAGACAACAAAGCAAGCCACTGTCTCAAAAAAAAAAAAAAAATACGGGATGAGTGTGTGACAAACCACTATCTATAGGTAGAAGAAAAACCAGCAAAAAAGATTTGAAAGGAGCAATTGGAGAAGAAAAACAAGAAGAGGGTGGTGTCCCAGATGCAGGTGAAATTAGACTGTACCTTTCTCTGGAAGTTGCTGGAAAAACTCTGTGACCATCACCACATGATTAGTTCAAAAACCTGATTGCGCAATAGGAGAAAAAGTGCAAGTTGCTGGAATCACATTTACAGATGTCCTCAAATGTGTTACATGGCCAGGTAACAGGCTCTTGCAGGTGTTCCACATATATATCCTTCCTAAATTTGTAAACTGCAGAGATCTCTGGATCAAATCTTCTCTACTTAAAACTTTAGTTCTCAAGTGAAAGAACAGTCAATTGAACACTTTGTAAAGTTTTTAATAAGATAATTTTTAAGCAATTTATTTTTGACAAAAACAGGAAGAGCAACTATGACCCTACATCCCTGAGTGGAATAGGAAGACTTGGAAAAGCACACGAACAGGGCAGGGACGTGAGATTCAGACTTGTTGCTGCTTCTGAGAAAGATCTCACTCCAGGGGCAAGTTCAAGTCCATGGGTGAAATGGCTAGGATACCCTCCTGGAAGGGAAAAGTGGCAGAGCCCTGTGAGGAGGGGAGAGATCTCCCCCTCCACAGCAGCATCTACACCAGCACAGTGAGATCAGAGATGGGATGGCAAGGAACTAGAGAGCAGAAGGCAATAGACACTCAGAGAAGGGGACAGAGACCCAGAGAGAGGGCCACAGGAATGAGCTGGGACAAAGTCTCAGAGGGAGGAGGAAAGACAGAGCCTGAGGAGGATCAGGGCACTCGACAGGGTTTAGATAGAGACCCAGAGAGAGTGAAGAGTGAGGGCACAGAGTCAGAGAAGAGGAAGAGGGTCCTGGGATGTGAATGATTCAGGGCTGTGACTTGTGTGCAAATTCTGATTGCAACACTCTGTATGAGGGAGACTTTCCACCCCAGCAAGACAAGGATAATAACAGAGCCCCATGAGGCTGTAGTGGGGGCTGAATGGGATCATTCCAGTGAAATCTCTGGCAGAGGACGTGACCCACCAAGAAGGCTCACCTGCTATCAGTCCTATGACTGGATGTTGAAGTAGGCCAGCAGGGCGTGCACGTAGTCATTCTGAGCTTCACCTGCAGGCAGAAGGGGGAGGTGAAATTCCAGTCTTCCACCTTGACAGTGTATATGTCCACCTCCTACAGGACAGGAGAGGGAAAGTTCCAGGATGTATCCCCACCACACTTCATTTTCTTCTCCCTTCACTCCTCAGCTCCCAGAGGGCCTGTGATTTTGCTGTCTCCTTACAGCTGGTCCACACTCATTGGTGCCTGACCTCATCTCCTCATTCATTTCTCATTCTGCATTTCTGGCTCCCACCAACCCACCCCAGGTTCATGCCTGTGTTCCTTGTTTCCTCCTTTCCCACATCCACACCTAGCAGCTCCACCCTAACTCTGTCCAGTGCCCACTCCCACCCCACCACCTGGCCAGACTTCACTCAAATGCAGGTGCCCTGCATTGCTGTCTCTCCAAGCTTTTCTTGAAAACTCCACTAATGTGATGACCTCAAACATGGACCCAAATGCCGACCTGAAACCCTGTGTCAGCTCCCCGTGTTCTCAGGAGGGTGGCTTGGGTGGGGTTCCTGCCCTCCCAGTCTCCTCTCCTCTGCCCCTCAACAACTTCCTCTGCCCTTCATAACCTCAAACTCCCAACTCCAGCTCAATAAATAAATACTCGCTATCACCATACTTTTTTAAAAACAGGGTGTCCAAAGGAAAAAAAAAGAGAAAAGACAAAGAAACAAAAACTGTTGCCCAGGCTGGAGTGCAGTGGTGGGATCACAGCTCGATGCAGCCTTGAACTCCCAGGCTCAAGTGATCCTCCTGCCACAGCCTCCCGAGTAGCTGGCACCACAGTTGCATCTCTGAGCCCAGCCTGTCCCCATGCTGTTTTGCCATGGCCCGTGTGGCTGTGCCCTGGCCCATAGCCTTTCAGTGCATATGCTGCATGCTTTGAGCTGCCAGCTTTGGTGTGTCCTCCAGAGGACATGCCCCTGGACAGGGCCGGTAGCCTCGCTCACCACCGTTCCTGGAGCCCAACGCCAAATGCTAAGCATGGCTGTCACAAGGCAGAACTCACAAAGACATTAAAAAGGACAAAGTGGCTTTTCTGGTCCTTTAGCAACACCTCTGACTGACAGATCAGGCTCTGAGACCTCAGGCCAATGTTCTGGCCTCCAAAGTCCTGCACCAGGTTCAGGGGACAGTCTCTCTTTGGTCTCAACCGTGGGGGCACCTGGCCATGCCCACCCTGTCACCTTTATGCTACTTAGGGTCCACCACGTCCACTACGGGCTCCTTGATGGTCACATCTTTGATGCAAGACATGTCAAAGCCATGCAAGTCCTCCCACCTGCGGGAGGCAGGCAGGGAGGAGGGTGAGCCAGCAGCAGCCCACTCAAGGCCCCGCCCACTAGCTCCCCAGGCTGCACTCACAGTGGATCTTGTAGACTTTGGACAGCTGGTCTTCGATGGCCCTCTCATACAGTGTGGCTCAGTGTGGAAGATGAGGCCATCGCATGCCTGCGGAAGGGCAGAGTGAGGGTGGCAAGGGTGGGGCCTGGCAACATTTCCCTAGGTCTTGACAATGTGGCTTCCTACTCTGGTCTGAGCCATCATCATGTCACAGCTGCACTCACACTCACCCTCTGGTCTATTTGCCACAGGGCAACAAGAGGACGCCCAGAATCACTTCAGTCAGCTCCTGTCCTTCAGAAGTTCTGGGGATTCTGAGATCCTCCCTGGCTGCTCTGAGAGAAAAAACAAAGTTGCATGGATCCCATAAGGCCCCACAAAATCTGCACACCCCCTACCACCGCTCACCTCTACTCCAATTTTTATTGCCGTTCAAGACCCTTCTTTCACACTGGCCCTTCCGCTGCTCCATACACAGCAAGTACACGCCTGCCCTGGCCGTCCCTCCACCCAGAATGCTTCTCTTCCCAGATCTGAGTGGCTCCTTCCCATGCTTCATTCAGCTGTCAGTCACCTCTCCCAGGGAGGCCTGCTGAAACCGGAGCACCTGGGCCATTGCCCTGCTACGGTTTTCCTGTCCCGACAAACCCCCAGCACCACACCATCTCCCTGCCAGCATCCAGCTCCAGTGCCTGTTACACCTGGCTTGGGCTGTGGCCTTCTGACATCTTGCAGCCAAGCCCCCATATTAAGTCCTGTCTGTGGGGGGAAAATGAGCGTGGTTTCACCTTCTGCTTGGCTCCCAACCCATGTGAGCTGCACCCATTCCCCTGGGGGCCTCACAGCCACTTATCCCCAGCATAGAGCACAGTGTTGAGCATGGACAAGTAGAGGAAGCAGTAGCCCATCCATTCGCTGATGATGAGGTCCACCTTCTGCACCGGGAGCTCCACCTCCTCCACCTTCCCCTTATGATGGTCACCACTGCAGGGTCGACAAGGGCAGGCAGGTCAGCCCTCAGCAGGCCTGCCCCTCACCTTTCCCATGGTCTAGAGACAGGAGGCCTCACCAGGCAGCCTGGATTTAGAGATCATAAAGAACTTAATGAACTAGCCAGGTGTGGTGGCTCATGCCTGTAATCCTAGCACTTTGGGAGGCCGAGGTGGGTGGATCACCGGAGGTCAGGAGTTCAAGACCAGCCTGGCCATCATGGTGAAACCCCATCTTTATTAAAAAAAAAAAAAACTTAATGAACTGAAACCATGAACCCTCTTAACACTGTTTTCAAATTCATACATCACTCTAGATATTTTTGAGACAGGAGCAATTTATGTGGGCTGGGTATCAGGTGATGTTAAGATTTTTGTCTTTAATTGGATGGGCTTGCTATAATAAATAACAGCATGGTCACATTCTCAAAATAGCCTTGTATATTAGATAAGACACACAGAGACAGATTCACTAGGGAAATTGCATTACAGTAGAAATTTGCTTCAAATGGAAAGAGCATTTAAAGTTGAGTGATGAGGACTTCTGGGTTCATTATAATAGTCTCTGTAATAAAATCATTTCAGTTCCCAGAGGGAAATCTACCGCCTTAACAAGTTCCCTACCCCACCAACCTAGCTGGTGCAATTTAGCAAGAGCTACCAAACTTTCTAACTCATACTTCACTATGTCATGCAGATTAGTCTCCAAATTCTGAGTGGAAGCAATTCTCCAGTCTCAGCCTCACAAAGTGCTCGGATTACAGGCATGAGCCACTGAGCATGGCCTCTAACTAACATTTTGGCCCAAGCAATCTCCTTTTATAAATTGACCTCACAAATATTAGTGTGTATAAAGTGACATTATGGGCAAAGGATGAAAATCTCATTGCAGGCTGGGTGCAGTGGCTCATGCCTATAATCCTAGCTCTTTGGAAGGCCAAAGTGGGACGATCTCTGCTTGAGCCCAGAAATTCAAAACCAGCCTGGGCAACATGGTAAAACCTCACCTCCAAAAAAAATAAACTAGGTATGGTGGCACACGCCTGTAGACCCAGCTACTCAGGAGGCTGAGGTGGGAGGATGAGCTGAGCTCAGGAGGCAGAGGTGGCAGTGAACCATCACTGCACCACTCACTGCACTCCAGACTGGGCAATAGAGCCAGATCCTGTCTCAGAAACAAATAAAAAAGAAAAAGAAAATTTCAGCGCAGCTTAAATACCCATCAACAGAAGACTGGTTTAAAAAGCTGGGGGATGTCCCTATGATGGTGGTAGTGGAAAAGAGTGTGATGCCTCAACAGCGTGGACAGTGTGAAACTACATGACACACAAGTGAGAGAAGCCGAGGGCAAGAGGCTGGTGAATGGAAACTCACTGACACGCATATGTGCTTGTAGGTGCAGACTTCTTTGGAGGTTAGTGTTGGTTAAACTCAGAGGAGGGCAGGCCCTCAGTGGCCAACCATGGGACTCTATTACCCATTCAACCAACTAGGGAGTGGTTCTCGCCCTAATTTTAAGACTGAGGTGCTCAGCTTAGGACTTTGACACTCAAATTCCCAGGCTGTCAGCAGCCCAACAGACCATAGGAGAGGAGCCACTGAATCTGTGGCCCATCTGTAGACCCCACAACTCCACAGGGGTCCCTGAGGAAGTGGGACATTGTCCACTCCACTCCCACAATGTGATCCTCTTTTTGGGCTCACCGTGGTCTAACTTGTTGGCTTTGACATCGTCACCACATAATCAGAGATACTGAAACACTGGATCTGAGGGCCCAGGAAGAAGTGAGGGTGAGCCCCCTCACATTACATCCTCAGCCCCCAAACCTCTCCATCCAATCCCTGAGCCCCAGTGGACTCCGTCTATGTCACCCAGGCTCGGGCCCCCTTGGCCACCCTGGAGACTTATGTCAATGACCCTGCGGGCCCCGGCCGTGGCAGCAAACATGCAGAGGATGCCCGTGCCTGAGCCCACATCCAGAACCACCTTGTCCTTGAAGAGTTGCTGGTTGTGAAACATAGAGTTGTGGTACGTGAGGGTGCGAACCTCGTCCTTCAGCATCTCCTGAAGGAAGATGGGCACAGAGACTCCATGAGGGGCCCCACATCCCTAGCTGGAGAACAGGGTGTCCTGAACCCTAGGAGGGCCAGGAACAGCTCTAATCCCTCTCATTTCCTTCCCTGCACCACGGTTTCCCTATTTGTAAAAGTAGACTAGATGAACTAAAGTCTCATCTAAGCCAGACACTACCATTGCTACCTAAGAACCAGCAAAGCACGGCTTTTCAAAGTCCTCAGGCCAGGGGCGGTGGCTAACACCTGTAATCCCAGCACTTCAGGAGGCCAAGGTGGGAGGATCTTGAGGCCAGCCTGGGCAACAAAGCAAGACTCTATGTCTACAAAAAATAAGAAACTTAGCTGGGCGTGGCAGTGCATGCCTGTGATTTTAGGTAGTCCAGAGGCTGAGGTGGGAAGATCACCTGAGCCTCGGAGGTTGAGTCTACAGTGAGGTGATTGCATCACTGCATTACAGAGAGAGAACCTGTCTCTAAAAATTTAAAAAATATATATTAATTTGTGTATATTTTTGCCACAATTTTATGACAACAGCCTCAGGGGAAGAAGAAAATTCCTTAGAACGCCACCACATCTGCATTCTGGGGTCTCAGTGTCTTCTGTCACAAGGGTCGAGAAGCTGTCAGGCCCAAGGCAGCTGGGGCGCAGTTGCACCGCCGGTCCCTAGAAGGCGGCAGAGACCAGCAGGCCCTGCCTGACCTCCAGCTAAAGCCCCAGGCACGCATGCGCGCTCCCACTCCAGCCTTCAGCGAGGGGCCCCTGCAGAGCTTGAGGCCAATTTCAGTCTCCAAGGCAAAGGCTTGGGGAGGCAACCCTGGGAGCTGCGCAGCAGAAGGACACAGGGGAGGCCTGCTGCGGGGGAAAGCAGTGCGCATGCATGGGAAATTACGTTTCACCTCTCCCCAACATTTAACCCCCTTATGGTTCGCCGGCCTGGGGAGGTGTCCTCACTCACCTCGTGGATGCTGAAGTGGTTATAGGAGTCTAGGCAGTAATCTTTGGACGTCTTGTCCTCAGCATGGGGCTCACTGCGTTACTCCTAGCCACAGGAAACCTCATGTCAGACCAGCGGACCCCCCTCACCACAGCCTCTTAAACCTCCAGGTTCCTACTTATTCCTGAAGAGTGGTAAAGGACCCCCCAAATTGTACCATGACAACCCTCCAGCCCCAGCCTACCATCTTGCTCCCACAAGAGCCCCAAAATCTAACAACTCTATTTTCCACTTCCAGGACTCCCCAGAGCACCATGCAGGGGAGTACCCCATACCTCAGCCATGACAACCATCTCTCCAGTCTCTCTGCCCTGCTCTACAGCTCAGCCCAATGCTGGGGAGCGAAGGAGAGGAAAAACAGGGGCAGACACAGGGAAGGTCGAAGGAAGGCTGGAGGTGGAGTTAGGAAAGTAACCCCGATACTAGGGGAGACCAGCGGGGCCTTGAACCTGGAGGGGGTTGGTCCTGAGTGTCTGTGGGTCTCGGGTAAACTGATTTGAAGCAAGAGGTGTATGATTAGATCTCGAGAAAGAGCAAGATGTGTGACAAGATATATTGATTGAAGGTTGGGGTGGGGAGGGGTCAAAAGAATATTTACTTTTTTAAAAGGTGGCTGGAGGCTCATCCCATTAGTCAAGGTGGCTACAAAATTGGAGGAGAACGTAACATGGAGAAAGGATTAGCTACTGGGAGTGGCTGCAGAGGGCTGGGGGGGCAGGACCTGGGCTCTGGTGGGGGTGGGTGTCCAGCAATTCTTCTTTTCCTTGGTGGGGACTGGTGGCAAAGGGGGCAAGTCATGAGGTGGGGTGTTTAAGAAATGAATGAGAAAAGTGAGGAAAGAAGAAAGGGGGTCTCCTATCCTAGCTGTACCTGGAGAGATGGTGGCCTGCCCCCACGTTGCCCCTCTCTGGCCAGGCAGCAGACCACACACCTCCCCATCCAGGCAAGGGGAATTGACACCCACCACCATCAGCTGTTGCTCCCCCTTATCACCTAATCTTCTCTAGATTAGGAGACACTTCCTGGCATACACACCCTTATCCTAGTGTGTCAGGAATATCAGGAGGGAGGAGCACTGGCAGAGTATGTCCACAGGGCCTCTGCCACCTCCACAAACCAGTCACTTGTCTGAGAGGATTCCAGAAAAGAGGTGTGGCACACAGGCACTCCCCAGAGCTAATACCCCAGCCCCCAGCTCCTGCCTTCACTTCAGGAGCCCCAAACAAAACCACCTGTAAACAGTCCCCTCCCTTATGACCCTCTGCCTAGGAAGTTAGAGTCCCAGGGAGGATGGGCAGCTCCTGGACCCTCTAAGAATGAGACGACTCCAGAAAGTGGCTTGGGGAGTCACCCAGTTGCCCCCATTTGGACACCTATCCTAGGCCCTGAAGACCCCCAGGTGAGCTAAGCCTGAGGCCACCTCTGGGGAAGATATTTCTTCCACCCATATAGCTCCTGGTGCAGGAGACAGCCAAGGGGGTGGGAAGCCATGGCAGCGATCCTGGAACCTAACCCCCAATGGCGGCATCCGGAGAGCTGACCTGCCCCTCCAGCCAATGCCACAAAGTAAAGGGTAGAAGGACAGAGGCCTCATCAGATTATATCTCTTCCAGATGTGACCACTCTCCAAGGCTCGAAGAAAGGCCATGTCACAGGCCATAGCCTACTGCAAGCACCCTCCCTTCAATTCTCCCAAGCTAGCAGGGACACCTATAAGAAGAGAAGTGGTGAGGAGGTTTCTCCACGGGGGCCCATTTCTCAATATCACTGATAACCACCAAACGATCCCAGCCCAAGAGGGCATGAAACTCAAGATGGAAACCTCCCCCACATGGCTGCACAAGAACCAAACCTCACTGGAAACCATTTCAACCACCTAGCCTCAGGACCCCCAGGCTCAGGATCCCCACACAGCACTTCAGGGAGGGGGAGGTCATCTCCCGCCCTCACAAAGGCCTGGGGGAGATAAAATGCTCTGATAGAGAGTAAAGCTCACAGCTCCGTATTTCCCACCACAACTCTTCCCCAGCAGACACCCTCCTTCCTCTGCCCGCGGAGAGAAATCCGACCTGAGGTGGGCTTCCGGACACGGCCCCTGAAAGAGACGTCGCTCTCACTCACCCAGAAATGTCCACAGGGGGGTGCACGGCGCCTATTGATGGGAAAATCTTCACCTAGAGGCCGCACTGCCACCCAGAGGGAGGTCACAGGGGCATGCCCCATCCCCCAACTCCTAAAGCCCTGGGTGAGGGAGAATTCTGGGACAAGAAATGGGGCGTGGGGAGACCCATTCTTCGTCTTCCTCCTGTCCCAAACCCAGAGCATGTAAAACCAGGACCTAAGTCCCAACAGACATTCCTGGAGCTTGGAAGGAGGTTGTAAAGGGCTGAGAACCACTGTCTCTCCAGCCTTCATCACTTCATCACTTACATGGCTGGGTTTGTTTGTTCTTTTGTTTTTTATTTTTTTTCTTGTTTTTCAGATGGAATCTGGATCCGTCACCCAGGCTGGAATGCATTTGCACGATTTTGGCTCACTGCAACCTCTGCTTCCTAGGTTCAAGCAATTCTCCTGCCTCATCCTCCCAAGTATCTGGGACTATAGGTGCACACCACCATGGCCAGCTAATTTTTGTAATTTTAGTAGAGACGGAGTTTCACCATATTGGTCATGCTGGTCTTGAACTCCTGACCTCCAGTGATCCAACCACCTCGGTCTCCCAAAGTGCTGGGATTACAGGCATGAACCACCGTGCCCAGACAATTTGTTTATTGTTAAAGCAACCTTTGGATTTTAAGCTAAAATATTTACCAAGCTCCAGTGTAAAGTAAATGTCTGCTAGATGAGCAAACAGAACTGTGTAAAACTAAAGTCTTTCTTCAAGTGGAAAGTAAACATTTCTTCAAGCGTAAATTGACTCATTACTATTTCTGTTTCTATTTTGTGTGTACCTACAATAAAATTGCTCATATCGCTCTAATCTCATGGAATTTTAGAGATAGAAGAAGCATTTGGTTTTTGTGAAAGCTCATCTCCTTATGTTTACATGTGATGTTGATGCAGGCAGGCCACCTCACATGGGTGATTAGTTGCAAAGCTGGGGCTAGATCCAACTTCCTGGCTGCCACTGCAGTACTCTCTCCAGATGACTCTGTATCTTTTCTAACTTACTGGAGTCTGGTATAAAATAATAGGAATGTTGGGAAATAATTTTTATCTTTTCTGGTTCTCTAAATGTATTTTTATAAATCTTAAAAGTAATGAAGTGATTTAAGTATTTAAGATTTATGTTTTATACATTTTAGTCTTAAGTGTGTTTAGAAGAACTAAAGCAATTATATCTCCATCCATTTATCACCAAGCTGTATTATAGTTTTCTTCAAATAATTTTTTTTCAAACATCACAAATAATTTTGTACAAATTTGTGCAATTTACAGATAATTTCTTTAAACTGGTTATATATTCCTGGTTGGAAACCAATATAAGTAAATATATTTCAAAAAAACAGTGATTACCTACAATGTGACGAGCACCTTATCAAGTTCTTGAGACACACAGTCAGCAAATCATATACTGAGCTTGTTCACATACAGCTTCCCTTGTAGTGATGAATTAAGGCATTCATCTCTTAATCACCAAAACCTCCCACCCCCTCATCCCCAACACACACAGGAACTGTGAACTATACAGAGAACTGTGAGTCTCCAGAGTGTGAGATGGAGGGAGATGACTGCCTTGACACACACTCCCACAGAGGAGCTAGGTAATCCAGGCCATGGCCCCTGGGAAGGCCTTAAATCCTACCCAGTGCTGGACCCAATTTTGTGACAGGTGAGGAATATATGAGAAAGAAATGTGCTGGGACATGATTTGCATGCACTTCCAGACTCCAGCGAGAATGGAGGAAAGCTATTCCTGATCCTACCTCACAGAGGACCTCATGGATGTCAGTCAGCTAATTCAGGCTTCTGTCACAGGTTGAGAAAAATTCTCAACTGAGATTTGTCACATAATCTTCAGTGGGGACAAACCCCATTGGCAAGAATCAAGGGGTGAGTGGGAAGAGTGTTAAAACTGTGGGCCTGGAAGCTGAGTGCCCCTGATTTGTGGGCAGATGAGGAGGGACATGGCCTGAAAGCTGTGGTTTCTGTCACCATCAGGAAGGCTTATACCCTGGAGCAGTTTTTAGTTCTCAGCACAAGCTGCCAGGAACCCAGGTAGCTGCTTTTAGCAGAACCCTGCAGGTGTGGGACTTGCCTTACCAAATGTTTGAGAGCAGGGTGGGGCTTATTGCTGTCTGATATTTCCTGCTCCCCATATGGATTCTTTTGTGCAGCAGAGGCAGTGGCATTCCTCTCCAGAACTACCCCAGTGGCCAGAAAACTACCCTCTGATTCCTACCAGGGCCAATGCTTGTGCCTGCACACGGGGAGTCAGAGCATGGACTTGCCCTTCCACCTGCCTTGGTTCTATAACACAATGGACGGGGACATTTGGGAGCTCCATGGCCCTGCCCATTGCTTGAGACTCCCGAGTACCACCCCTAGGTAACATAAGCTGACACAAATTCCACTGCCACTACCACAGCTGGTGCTATTTTGCAAGAGCTACCTTCTGACTGGAGGCCAACTGGCATAGCCCATTACAACATCTACAGGCATAGTAGCACAGTGCTCAGGAAACAGAAAACTTTTTTGTGACCTCAATATCACCATGGCCTGCATCACCCTGGCCTACCAGGTCCTGAGTCTATTCACATGACTAGCTCATTATCACTACAGTTGGCATTTGTGAAAGCCAACACACACAGGCTATTTATAACCAAAAAAAATCTGAATCTGCATCACTCTCCTCTCACCCCCTCAGAGCTGGTACCACCTTTACAACACTAGAGGACAGGTCACATCACTGGATCCCTTTGCAGATATTCCCCAACACGACTCTGGAGTGTGGCAACCATGGTAGGCAGCTGGAACCAGAAGGGCAGCAGGACTTACAGTAATCTAGACCTCAGGGTCTGCTATTCCTGCAAGAAGTGAGATTGCACCACATTAAAGGAGCACCCTGTGGCACAAAAGAAACCAGACTCCAGGCCTGGAGGCCCTGAACTTTCCACTTGTTGGAAATTTCTTCCAGCAATGGAACAGGTGCAGTGATGGGCTCAGTGGGAAAAGTCTGTGACTCTACTCCAACAGTCAGGCAGCCTTGGTGATCATGAAGGGTGTTGGAAAAGGAGATTTCTTCTTTTCTTTATTCACCAATATACGAACAGCTGGGTCTTCTCTCATGAGAGCTTGGCACAGGTACATCTTCAGACAACCTTTCTGGAATACTTCATGGTGACCACATCCCAAAACGAGGAGCGCCCTCCAGGTTCAGGTTTGCATGAGAGGTAGAGTCACAACTTCACTCTACATGGAACATCAGCATTACTGAAGATGAAAAGAGAAGCCTGTCTGATCTGAATAGCTGAAACACTAGGTCAGGAGTGTGACTAGGAGGTGGGTCACTTTCCTGCAGGCCTAGAAGGAGAGCTATCGTGGCTCCCTTCCTTCCCTCCGAAAAGACCTCAGTGCATTTCACTGAGAGCTAGCTTCCCCAACTACCTCTGTCAAGGTGGACACCTAGGCCCAATATTGGGGTATTCCATTTACCCACTTGCTTCAACCACATTTGTCCCCATGGACACCCCCCCCCCCGCTGGCCTAAAGCCTAAACTATTTAACCAGTGAATAAATTACTGGAAAAAAAATTAAATAAATGCCAGAGGGAAGCAAGATAAACTTCATGAGATCTCTGCCTTTGCAGCCTCACAAGAGACAGTAATCCTGCTAACATACCAAGTACATTGCTACAACTGATGTCTGAGAAAACTAGCACACACAGACTCTCCATAACAAAGGAACTCATACAGAATCTTTGCCAGTGAAGACACCCAGAACCAAAGCTAGGTGACATTAAACTAAAAACATGAAAGTCACATCCTGAATATCCTCAAAATATCACATTAACTCTCTAGCATTGGATCTAAATCAAGAAATCTTTGAAATATCAGATATAGAATTTCAAAGGTTGATAATTTAGTTACCCAAGGAGATAAAGGTGAAAAGCAACATGAATTTTTAAAAAATGAGCATATGAAGGAAAATTTTTCTAAAGAGATAGGTATTTTAAATAAAAACCAGTGAGAACATTTGGACAGAAAAACACACATTTAGAAAATTAGAAAATGCAGTAGAAAGTTATAAAATAGATTAGACCAAGTAAAAACAAATCTCAGAGCTCAAAGACAAGACTTTCATATTACCCAATCAGACAAAAGTAAAGAAATAAGAACTTTAAAAATGAACAAAGTCTCAAAGAAATATGGGATTATGTAAAGTGAAAAAATATTAGAATCATTGGTGTTCCTTAGAGAGAATAAAAACCAAAAGGTTTGGAAAACTTAAGGGAATAATTGAGGAAAACTTTCCTGTCCTTGCTAGAGATTTAAACATCCAGACACAAGAATCTCAAAGAACTCCTAGAAGATTTATTGCAAAAAGAACATCACCAAAGCATATAGTTACAGAAGGACTTTAAGCACGAAGTCTTTCTCAGACAAGCAAATGTTGAGGGAATATGTTCATACTAAACCAGTGCTACAATAATTGCTGAAAGGAATTTTAAATATTGAAACAAAAGGACAAAATGCATCAGAATAGAAACTCCTGAAGCATAAAATTTGCAGTTCTTATAAAATAATAACACAATGAAGAAAACAAAGTAATGAGGTAACAATCAACATGATGACTGAAACACTAGCTTACATCTCAATATTAGCATTGACTGTAAACGGTCTAATGTTCCATGTAAAAGATACAGACTAGCATGGTGTATAAAAAATTATAAGCCAAATATCTTCTGTCTTCAGAAGACACAACTTGGAAAGTGTCTTGTAGATTCAAGGTAAAAGGCTAGAAAAAGATATTTCAAGCAAATGGAAACAAAAAACAAACAGAAATAGCTGTTCTTATATGACATAAGACAGATTTTAAAGCAACAACAGTAAAAAAAAAAAAGACAAAGGTCATTATATAAAAGGATCAATTCAACAAGAAGATGAAATGTTCCTAAATGTATATGCACCTGTCTCCAAAGCTGTCAGATTCATAAACCAATTACTATTAGACACACAAGAGATCAATAATAACAATAACAATAATAATGGGGGACTTCAACACTCTACTGACAGCACTAGGCAGATCATCAAGAAGAAAGTCAACAAAAAAACACTGGACTTAAACTACCCTCTAGAACAAATGGATTTAGCAGGTATTTGTAGAACATTCTACCCAAAAACTGAAGATATACATTCTTCTAATCAGCACATGGAACCTTCTCCAAGGTATACCATATGATAGCCACAAAACATGTCTCAATAAAATTTTTAAAAATCAAAATTCTATCAAGTGTATTCTCAGACCATAATGGAATAAAACTAGAAATCAATCCCAATAGGAACCTTCCAAACTATACAAATACATGAAACTTAAACCACCTGCTCCTCACTAATTTAGTGAAATCAAAGTGGAAATTTAAAAATTCTTTGAAATGAATGATAACAGTGACAAAAATTATCAAAACCTCTAGGATATGGCAAAAGCAGTGCTAACAGAAAAGCTTATAACACTAAATGCCAACATTAAAAAGTTTGAAAGATCAGAAATGGACAACCGAACATCACACCTCAAGGAACTAAAGAAATAAGAACCAAACCAACTCAAAGCTAGAAAAGGAAAAGAAATCAAGATCAGAGCAGGACTTAATGAAATTGAAACCAGAAATATAACACAAAAGATCAATGAGACAAAAGCTGGTTCCTTGAAAAGATAAACAAAACTGATAGACCTCTAGCTAGATTAACAAAGAAAAGAAGAGAGAAGTTTCAAATAAGCTTAATTCGAAATAAAAATGGAGACATTACAACGGAAACACAAATGACCATATGCATGAGGAAACAACATCACCAAAATACAAATGACTATTCAAGACTACTATGTATGAACGCTTCAATGCACACAAACTAGAAAACCTAGAGGAAATAAATACATTCCTGGAAACATACAATTCTACCCTGGCTTAAGTCAGAAAAAAATAGAAATGCTGAACAGATGAACAACAATCAGTGAGAGTGAATCAGTAATTTAAAAACTGCCAAAAAAAAAAAAAGTCCAGAGCCAGATGGATTTGCAGCTGAATTCTACCATACATTGAAAGAAAATTTGGTACTAATTCCACTGAAACTATTCCAAAAGATTAAGGAGGAGCTAATCCTCCTTAGCACATACCATGAGGCCAATATCACTCTGACACCAAAGCCAAGTGAGGACATAACAAAAAGAGAAAACTGCAGGCTCTATTCCTCATAAACATAGAAATCAAAACACTCAACAAACTACTAACAAACAGAATCCAACAGCACATCAAAAAATAATTCACCATGATCAAGTGGAGTTTCATTCAAGTGATGCAGGAATGGTTCAACACATGCAGGTCAATAAATGTGATTTGTGACATAAACATAATTAAAACCAAGAACCATATTATTATCTCAATAGACACAGAAAAAAGCAATCAATAAAATCTAGCATCCCTGTAAAAACCCTCAACAAACTATGTATCAAACAAGCACACCTCAAAATAATAGCCACATATGACAAACCCATAGCCAACATCATACCGAACGGGGGAAAGTTGAAGTTATTCCCCCTAAGAACTGAAACAAGACAAGGGTAGTCACTTTCGCCACTTTTGTTCTAGTACTGGAAGTCCTAGTCAAGGCAATCAGGCAAGAGAAAGAACCAAAGGAATCCAAATTGGAAAAGAGGAAGTCACACTATCTCTGTTTGTCAATGATATAATCTTACACTTAGAAAGCCCTGAAGACTCTTCTGAAAGATTTCTAGATCTTATCAATAAATTCAGTAAAGTCTCAGGTTATAAAATCAATATTCACAAATCAGTAGCACTGCTGTACACTAACACTGACCAAGCTGAGAATCAAACCAAAAACTCAATCTCTTTTTACAATAGCTATGAATATATATATATATATATACACACACACACACACAAACACACACACACACCTAGGAATATACTTAATGAAGGAGGTGAAATATCTCTACAAGGAGAACCAAAAAACACTGCTGAATGAAATCACAGATGACACAAACAAATGGATACACGTCCCATGCCTTGGATTGGAATAATCAATATTGTGAAATGGCCATATTGCCCAAAGCAATCTACAGATTCAATGCAATTTCTAACAAAGTATCAACATCATTTTTTACATAATTAGAAAAAGCTGTCATAAAATTCATAACCAAAAAAGATCCCTCATAGCCAAAGAAATCCTAAGCAAAAAGAATAAATCTGGAGGCATCATGTTACCCAACTTCAATTATATTACAAGGCGATGGTAACCAAAACAGCATTATACTGATGTAAAAGATACATAGACCAATGGAACAGAATAAAGAACTCAGAAGTAAAGCCAAATACTTACAACAAACTGAACTTTGACAAAGCATTAAAAAAAACAAATTGGGGAAATGACTGCCTCTACAACAAATGGTGCTGGAGTAATTGCCAAGCCACATGTAGAAGAATGAAGGTGGATCCCTATTTCTCACCAGATACATAAATTAATTCAAGATCAATTCAAGAAATAACTCTAAGATCTGAAACTATAAAATTCTAAAAGAAAACCTGGGAAGAATCCTTTTGGACATTGATCTAGCCAAAGAATTATGACTAAAACCCCAAAACCAAATGCAACAAAAATAAAAATAAATAAATGGGATCCAATTAAACTAAAAAGCTTCTGCACAGCAAAATAAATAATCATTAAACAGATAACCTACAGAATGGGAGAAGATATTTGCAAATTATGCATCCAATATAGGACTAGTACCTAGAATCAATAAGGAACTAAAATCAGCAAGAATAAAAACAATCTTATCAAAAGGTGGGAAAATGACATGAATAGACATTTCTCAAAGATACACAAGTGGCAAAAAATTTTTTTAAAATGCTCAACATCACTAATAATCAGAGAACTTAAAATTAAAACCACAATGAGATACCACCTTATCCGAGACAGAATGGCCATTATTAAAAACTCAAAAAATAATAGATACTGGCATGGATGTGGGTAGGAATGTAAATTAGTACAACCTCTATGGAAAACAGTGTGGAGATTCTTCTATGTAAATCAGCATGGAGATTTCTCAAAGAACTAGCGGTAGATCTACAATTCAACCCAGCCATCTAACATGTGGGTATCTACCCAAAGGAAAATAAGTCACTATCAAAAAGACACCTGTATGTGTGTTTATCTCAGCACTATTGACAATTACAATGACATGGAATCAACCTAAGTGCCCACCAACCAATGAGTGTATAATGAAAATGAGGCACACATGAAATACTACTCAGCCATAAAAAATGAAATATATTTTGCAGCAACTTGGATGGAACTGGAGGCCATTATTCTAAGTGTAATAACACAGAAATTAAAAACCAGATAGTCTAGGTTCTCACTTATAAGTGGGAGCTAAGTTATGGGTACACAAAGAAATACAGAATAGTATAGTAGACACTGGAGTCTCAGAAGGAAGAAAGGTGGGAGAGGGGTGAGGAATGAAAAGCTACTTGATAGATACAATGTACACTCTTTCCATAATGGGTGCACTGAAATCCTAGACTTTACCACTATACAACTTTTTTTTTCCCCTCTGAGATGAGTCTTGCTCTGTCACCTAGGCTGGAGTTCAGTGGTGCAATCTCAGCTAACTGCAACTTCTGCCTCTCAGGTTCAAGCAATTCTCCTACCTCAGCCTCCCACGTAGCTGGGATTACAGGCATGCATCACCACACGTGGCTACTTTTTTTGTATTTTTAGTAGAGTTGGGTTTTCGATGTGTTGGCCAGGCTGGTCTCGAACTGGCTGGTCTCTAACTCCTGATCTTATGACCTTCCTGCCTCCAGCCTCCAATTGCTGGGATTACAGTTGTGAGCCCCTGCACCTGGCACCACTATATAAATTATCCATGTAACCAAAAGCCACTTTTTACCACAAAGCCATTGAAATGAAAAAAAAATAGTTAAGATAAAAGAAAGGAATGATTGGAAAACTATGAGTTAGGCAACAAGAAAAACTAGAACTCAAAAGAATATTATGTTATAGCCAGCCACAGTGGTTCATGCCTGTAATCCAGCACTTTGGGAGGCCAAGATCAGAGGTTCACTTGAAGCCAGAAAATTGAGACCAGCCTGGGCAACAGAGTGAGACCTCATCTCTACAAAAAATTTGAAAATTATCCAGCACAGTGGCAGACACTTGGAGTCCCAGCTACTTGGAAGGCTGAAATGGGAGGTTTCCTTGAACCCTGAAGTTTGAGGCTGAGGTGACCAATAATTGAGCCACTGCACTGTACCCCAGCAACAGACTGAGATCTTGCCTCTTAAAAAGAAAGAAGTCGGGGCCGGGCAGGGGGCGCGCGCGGCGCCTGCGGCGACCGCAAACTAGCGCCGCGAGGGCGAGGGGAGGAGGAGGCGCCCGCCCTGTTCGCTGCAAAGCGGCCTTATTTATCTGGGCACAGCCTCAGCCTCCCCGGTGGGAGGCTCGGGGCGGCCAATCCTCTCTCACTGGGGAGCTCCTCTCTGTGCGCGGCAAAGGGGGCCTGGCCAGGCTGGGGCGCGGGGCGCAGGGCGCGGAAGTGCCCTGCCGGCCAGTCGAGCACCCCAGTGGCCCCCGCGTGCGCCGACGCCCGTGCCAGGCTCCCCATGACGGGAGGTTGCCCGGCGGACAGCGTGGCATAAGCCAGGAGCCCAGCCGAGAGCGTGCCAGGAAGATATCGAGCCTGGGTATCGATGGGGACCCCAAGCCTCCATGCTTGCCTCGAAACGGCCTGGCGAAGCTGCCAGGCCAACCCAACGGCCTGGGTGCTGCCAGCATCACCAAGGGCACGCCAGCAACCAAGAACCGCCCCTACCAGCCGCCACCACCACCCACCCTCCCACCACTCAGCCTGGCTGCCCCACTGCCCCGGGCTGCCCTGACCAGGGGCCCATGCTGCCTGGCAGGTGGACTGGCCTCAGCCTTAGCACCCGGGCCCCCAGCAGAGCGGCCGCCGCTGGCCACGGACGAGAAGATCCTCAATGGGCTCTTCTGGTACTTCTCGGCCTGCTAGAAATGTGTGCTGGCCCAGGTGTGCAAGGCCTGCTGGCGCGTGCTCTACCAGCCCAAGTTCTGGGCAGGCCTCAGGCCTGTGCTGCATTCCAAGGAGCTGTACAACGTGCTGCCTGGCGGCGAGAAAGAGTTCTTCAACCTGCAGGGCTTTGCCGCCAGAGGCTTCGAGGGCTTCTGCCTGGTTGGCGTCTCCGACCTGGACATCTGCGAGTTCATTGACAACTATGCGCTCTCCAAGAAGGGTGTCAAAGCCATGAGCCTCAAGCGCTCCACCATCACAGATGCAGGCCTCGAGGTTATGCTCAAACAGATGCAGGGTGTGGTGCATCTGGAGCTGTCTGGCTGCAATGACTTCACGGAGGCCGAGCTGTGGTCCAGCCTAAGCGCCCGTCTCACCTACTGAGCGTGAGTGACTGCATCAACATAGCCGACGACGCCATAGCGGCCATCTCGCAGCTGCTGCCGAACCTGGCGGAGCTGAGCCTGCAGGCCTACCACGTGACGGACACGGCCCTGGCCTACTTCACTGCGCCCCAGGGTCACAGCACGCACACGCTGCGCCTGCTCTCCTGCTGGAAGATCACCAACCAAGGCGTGGTCAACGTGGTGCACAGCCTGCCCAGCCTCACTGCGCTCAGCCTCTTGGGCTGCTCCAAGGTCACCGATGACGGTGTCAGAGCTCTAGAGCTCGTGGCCGAGAACCTGCGCAAGCTGCGCAGCCTCGACCTCTCGTGGTGCCCACGCATCACTGACATGGCGCTGGAGTACGTGGCCTGTAACCTGCACCTCCTGGAGGAGCTCGTGCTGGACAGGTGTGTGCGCATCACGGACACTGGCCTCAGCTATCTGTCCACCATGTCGTCCCTCCACAGTCTCTACCTGCAATGGTGCTGCCAGGTGCAGGACTTCGGGCTGAAGCACCTCCTGGCCCTGTAGAGTTTGCACCTCCTGTCTCTAGCAGGCTGCCCGCTGCTCACCACCACCGGGCTGTCGGGCCTGGTGCAGCTGCAGGAGCCGGAGGAGCTGGAGCTGACCAACTGCCTGGGAGCCACCCCCAAGCTCTTCAAGTACTTCTCGCAGCACCTGCCCCGCTGCCTCGTCATCGAGTAGCGCTGGGTCCCCGCCCGGGTCGCGGGAACCCGGCCATGATCTGGGCGGGGGCGCCGGTCGCCGCAGAGCCCCCTCTTCCCGCCCTGCACTGGGGGAGCCCCCGCGCCCCAGGGCCAGCGCTGGAGCTGGGGCGAGCCGAGGGAAAGCCCTGCCCCAGCCCTCGGCCCCTCTGCCCTCCAGCCCCTCCCCGGGCAGGGGGGCGGCGAGTGGGCCAGCCCGGGCCCGCCCCACGAACGCACGCCCGCACGCACGCACGCACGCACACTCGGGGACTCTGTGCATGCCCCTGGTGCCCGCACTGCACGCCGCCCTCCGCCACGCCGCAGCCGCCGCCATCACTCACTCGCTCGCTCGCCAGCCTGCTTGGGGGACGGGGCTCGGTCCTTGGGGGACGCCTTGAGCTCTCCAGACTGTGCCCTTACCGCCTTCCCCGCCACAACCGCTCTGTCTCCCCACTGTCCCCCCATCCCGGGCAGGGCCCAGGGGGATTGAGGGGGCTGGGTCCCCCAGGACACAGGGGCCCAGAAGAGCCCTATGGGCTTGCTGCATCTTCCACTGCACGGTGCCTGGAGCCCTCCGAGGGCGGTTGGGAAACCGGCCACCGCCAAAGTCATGGCCCGCGCCGAGGAGCCTGAGCCCTATCAGCACCTCCTCACCCATCCCGCCTGACCCATGCAGCCTCCCGTCCTCCTTGCCACTGTGAGGGGCAGTACCCTGTCCTCCTCCCAACCTGGCCTTGGCTCCTGGCCAGGCTGAGACAGAACTGGGCAGGGAGAGGGCAGAAGGGCTGGCGATCAGCTTGGAGTTATCAACCTTAGCCCAACTGACTCCGTCGCCTAAACCCAGGGTGGCGCAGGCGTCTTGCAAGCCACCAAGTTGGAGCCGCCCTCAGGGCTCTCAGGCCCCAGGAGAGGCCTGGACCGACCCCACACCTCAGCTCTTGGACCTGGCCAGGCTCAGTTCAGGCCTAGGCATCGAGCTTCACCCCGGGCAGGTCTCCTCAGGTGGAGTCTGCAAAGTGGACCCAGCCAAGCTTGGGTCAGGGTCAGCACTGACCAGCGACTCCAATCTTCCAGTGGCCAGCACACCCTAGACACCCCGAGGAGGGAGGGCTTCTTTCTAGCCTCCCCTCAACCCCACCCCTCCCCAGCTTCCCAAACTTCTGCCTGCCCAAACGGGCTCTGACCATGCTCTGTCAGCCCCAGACATTTGGAAGTCCTGGGAGATGCTGGCAAATCTCGGCATCCCAACCTTGAGCCCTAGGAGATTCAGCGCCCACATCCAATCTTGGGACACTCCTTATCTGATTGGAAGAGAGTAATCAGTTTCCAGAGAGCCAGAGAGTGAGAGAGAGAGAGAGAGAGAGAGAGAGAGAGAGAGAGAGAAAGAAAGAAAGATGCTGTTGAATCAGAAACAGTTCAACAGCCCAAAGATTTTCCTGCCCCTGGAGTGCCTGCCCCTGGAGTGCCGGCCCCAGGAAGCTCCAGGGCTGAGTGGTCAGGAGCCAGTTTCTCCAGCCCCTCCTCCCTGCAACCCCTGGTGGGGAGGGGCAGGTGCCCATTTGCCCAAAGTATTAATGCAACTGAAGCTGTGGTATTTCCGACTGTAGGAGGAAAAATTAAGGGGAAAGAGGAAAAACAAAACCAACCAACCCCTAAAATTATTTTCTTATTGTACATAACGACCTCATTCTCCTGTATATGTGGAAGATATAACCTTATATTTGGTAAGTGTTTCTTGTGCTATTTTATCACATGACCTGTTTATAAAAATATATATTAAAATAGTTGTAAAAAAAAAAGAAAGAAAGAAGTATGAATATAACAATTTGTACCCGGAAAGAACTAATGCCATTTTAAGTTATGTATGAATATTCATTTCATTTTTGTGCCACATAATTGTATATAAAACATAGTTATGAGGACTTCTCTTTTATAAACAAATGCTTCAAAATCAATGGCATTATTACAATTGTCATAAAGTCAGAATACAACTGATTTTCAAAATATTATGTCTGACACCTACAAAATGTTCTTAAAAATCAATCAATTTTCGAAAAGTGAGGATGATCCAAGATGGCCAAATAGGAATAGTTCTGGAGTACAGTTCCCAGTGAGAATGTAGAGAGTGAGTGATCACCTCATTTCCAAATGAATTTTTACTACCCAAAGACCAGGAGATTCCTGGGCAGAAAAGCACCACGAGTCTCCAGCACGGGTGTTTCAGCTGGTGCAGTGGGTCTCCGCACAAAAACTCACACTAATCTGGGCACCATATCAACTGGCACCTGGAATGCTGTTCCAGAGTCGCCCATTGCAATGAAATAAAGGAGGCTGAAAGAGGGAGCCAGGTGACCTGGCTCAGCAGGTCCCACCCCCACAAAGACCAACAATCTGAAATGCTCTGGATTGAGAGTTTCACAGCAAGCACAGCTGGACCCAGGACTTACTGTGTGGGAGTCTAAGTCAACTAATGGGCAAAACAACCAGGTAGCATTAAAAAAGCAGGATCAAATTCACATATAACAATATTAACCTTAAATGTAAATGGGCTACATGCCCCAATCAAAAGAGACAGACTGGCAAATTGGATAAAAAGTCAAAAGCCATCGGTGTGCTGTATCCAGGAAACTCATCTCACATGCGAGGATACACATGGGCTCAAAATAAAGGGATGGAGGAAGATTTACCAAGCAAATGGAGAACAAATAAAAGCAGGAGTTGCAATCCTAGTCTCTGATAAAATAGACTTTAAACCAACAAAGATCAAAAGAGACAAGGGTATTACATAATGGCAAAAGTATCAATGCAACAAGAAGAGCTAACGATCCTAAATATATATGCACCCAATACAGGAGCACCCAGATGCACAAAGCAAGTTCTTAACGACTTAGACTCCCACCCTGAATAGACCAATAACAAGGGCTGAAGTTGAGGCAACAATTAATAGCCTACCAACCAAAAAAACACCCAGGTCCAGATGGGTTTACAGCTGAATTCTACCACACATACAAAGAGGAGCTGATATTATACCTTCTGAAACTATTCCAAACAATCCAAAAAGAGGGAATCCTTCCCAAATCATTTTATGAGACCAACATCATCCTGATACCAAAACCTGGCAGAGACTCAGAAAGAAAAGAAAACTTCAGGCCAAAATCCATGATGAACATAGATGCAAAAATCTTCAATAAAATACTGGCAAACTGATTGTGACAGCACATCAAAAAGCTTATCCATCATAATAAAGTAGGCTTCATCCCAGGATTGCAAGGCTGGTTCAACATACAGGAGCAAGTCTATAAATGTAATCCACCACATAGACAGAACCAAAGACAAAAACCACATGATTATCTCAATAGTTGCAGAGAAGGCCTTCAACAAAATTCAACAGCACTTTATGCTAAAAACTCTCAATAAACTAGGTATCGATGGAACACATCTCAAAATAAAAGCTATTTATGACAAACCCACAACCAATATCATACTGAATGGGCAAAAACTGGACGCATTCCCTTTGAAATCTGGTACTTGACAAGGATGCTCTCTCTCACCACTCCTATTCAATATAGTATTGGAAGTTCTAGCCAGAGCAATCAGGCAAGAAAAAGAAATAAAGGGTATTCAATTAGGAAAGGAGGAAGTTAAATTGTCTCTGTTTGCAGACGACATGATTGTATATTTAGAAGACCCCATTGTCTCAGCCCAAAATCTCCTTAAACTGATAAGCAACTTCAGCAAAGTCTCAGTATACAAAGTCAATGTGCAGAAATCACAAGCATTCCTATACACCAATAACAGACTAACAGAGACCAAATCAAGAGCAAACTCCCATTCACAATTGCTACAAAGAGAATAAAATACCTAGGAATACAACTAACAAAGGATGTAAAGGAACTTTTCAAGGAGAACTACAAATCACTGCTCAAGGAAATAAGAGAGGACACAAACAGATGGAGAAACATTCCATGCTCCTGGTTAGGAAGAATCAATATCCTGAAAATGGCCATGCTGCCCCAAGTATTTATAGATTCAACACCATCCCCATCAAGCTACCGATGACCTTCTTCACAGAACTGGAAAAAACCACCTTAAACTTCATATGCAACCAAAAGAGAACCCACATAGCCAAGACAATCCTAAGCAAAAAGAACAAAGCCGGAGGCATCACGCTACCTGACTTCAAACTATACTATAAGGCTACAGTAATCAAAACAGCATAGTACTGGTACCAAAACAGAGATATAGACCAATGGAACAGAACAGAGGCCTTGGAGGCAATGCCACACATCTACAACCATCTGATCTTTGACAAATCTGACAAAAACAGGCAATG